>QOCX01005937.1:0-12057 GCA_005959815.1 Sarcophaga bullata | reverse complement strand
AAGTCGAGTCATTATCTAAATATGCATTGACTTGCTGAAAAGTAATTTCTCTCCAATTGCCAAAACTAACTGCTTAAGGACGATTGCTTCAGATAAAGATAAAAAATTTTTGAACTCATGGTTTTAGTTAAGATACTGGGTCCTGAAATACTAAGCTAAGAGATCCAGGGTCAAATCACATGATATCGGTAGCCAATTTACGTCACCTCCAACAGAAGGTGACCATGTCCTTAAATCTCCTGTGCAGAACTCCACCTTCAATACCTCATATGGTTGCTATCCAGATTATAAAAAAGAACATCGTTATCATCGACCAGTGGTGCTCGCCGTTGAAATTGAGGGCCTTTCCAATGTACATAGTTCACAGAGAAATGTACACCATTGACCCTGTCAGCCCATAATCCACATAAGACAGTGACTTCTTCGGTATGCATTTGGTATCGCCTCATATTCTACAAGTTTGTTCATTAACATACTTACTCATCTCGAAACGGGCTTGATCGCTGAAGATGATTTTTCGATCAAATTAAGGGTCAGTTGCCAACTGTCGCAACTGTTCCACTTACCGAATACATGTCGTTGTCTATGGTCGTTTAGCTTCAGTTGCCGGATCGTTTACATTCTGTACTGGTGTATGACCAGGTTTGTTGTCTACATAAGGCTGGCTAGATTGATCTCTTTAATAGTTGACTAAAGTCAAAAGCTTTCCAAAATATTTAAATTTTTTTCTTAATATTTAGATTAAGAAATTGTAAATTCTGCAAAGAGTCAATGTAGTTGTACCAGAGTAACTTACGTAATTGGTCATTACAATCCTTTAGTGAGTATTACAATCTAGCTTGGCATAACACCCATGATGTGTATTAAAATTCTTTCTTTCTTTCTTTGAATTGCGAGATTTACAGCTTAAAGACGTCTCCGAACGAAGGATTTCTTAATAACTTTTCTTGACAACTTTATTTACTCTCAGAGCTATTGTCAAAAATCTGCTGAGAGAATGTCACCGAGATATATTTTCTTTATATTTCGTTTTGTTCAAGATGTCTAAGCTGGGATTTGAACCACTGTCACGAGTCTAATGAGGCAACATACTACATATTAGACTACGAGGACTGCCATACTATACCATGTGTAATACCATGTGGTATTACAAGTCAACCTTAAGCTTTTGCCCTTTTTTGTCCTGATCTTGTCTAGTAAATGCGATACCAATAGCTAGAGAATTTGGTGTGCTATCCTGCATCAAGTTGATATTTAAAAGCCTGCTAACGAAACTAAATCACTCTGGCCATAATGCACAATTAATGTCTATTAACAGGAATCTTTTAAAATAAATATTTTAATGACTTTTATTTGTTATGGCGTTTAAAACCATTTCATTTCCTTACGAAACGGTGTAAATTATTCATTCATATTAAAAGTGTATGTGAGAAATAAAAAATCACAACAAATAACTTTCATTTATATTTTCAATTTGAAACAACCGCCGGAAGCAAAACCGTTCAACAATAGACATACACGTACACGGCAAAAGAGAGACGGGCCACAACAGAAATAAAAAACAAAAAACAAAAAAAGCCCATAATGGTTTTATCAACAAAACATTTATTGTTGTTAATATGAAAAGTGCAATAATGTTGCAAAATAAATAAAAAAAAAAACTTTTTGTTTCAAAATAAAAGAAATATTAAAAGTTGGCCACTGTCAACCATAATGTCACTGCAGCCATCATTTATTTTGACACGAACATTGCAACTTAACGAGACAAAAAAGAAAAAGAATTTAAAAAAATTTAAATAAAAATAAAAAAAGGAGATTCATTGGAAATTATACCTATTCGTGTATAAAATGTTGCACCAAAAAAAAAAAAAAAAAAAAAAAAAAAAAAAAAAAAAAAAAAAAAAAAAAAAGTAACAATGAATAAAATACAGTGTTAAGTTAAGGTAACTTTTTAAATATTTAATGAAAATGCATTTACAATCGCACACACAAGCCCATGCTTACAGCCAAAAGGACACACCAATAATAGTACACATAGCAGCAGACGGACAAATGAATGAATGGACAGACAGACAGACAGACAGAATGAATATGGTAAAAAGTAGATAAATTCGACTTAACAGAAATAAAATGACTGACTATTCCAATAACAAATAAATATGTATGTATGTATGTATGTATGTAACAGCTAAAGTTTTTAATTTTTTTTTGTTTTCAATTTTTTTTTCCACAAAAAAAAGTTAAAAACAATAATTGTTATTGTTGTTGTTGTTGTTGTTATTGTTATGAGAGTATACATATATCACAACAACAATAATATAAAACAGACTGAATGAATGAATGAACGAATGTACGAATGAATTGAATTGAAAGGTAACAACAATAACATTGAAAAATAAAAAATAAAAACAAAATAAAAACAAAAAAAATGTGAATAAAAAACAACAACAACAAAAAAATATATGAAAACCACATTGTAAATTGGTAACATGTATTAATATCCTTTGGTTATACCGCTACATAAATGCATACATGCTCACATGCACACATACATGTACATGTACGACTATATATGTATAGTTCATCTGTACAAATGTATTTTCGTTTTTTTTTTTGTTTTCTGTGTCCTTTTTGAACAAAGTTTATTTACAAAACGGAGGTAAAAAATCAATTTCCGAATACATTTTTTGAAATAAAAAAAAATTGGCTATACAACACCAACAACTTTTTTGTCTTTTTTTTTTTTTTTTTTTGTTTCAATATCAATTAAAAAAGCAGTAAATTATTCATGAATGATTTTTTGCCACATGCATAATACAATACATCGTACATCATACATTGTATATCGTACATCGTATATTGATGACACATTATAAATTTCGAATGCGAGTATAAATGCAAGATAAGGTTGAGCATCAGAAACAAAAGAAAACTCGTAACAAATGTATTGAATTTGTTTATAAACTTTAATATGAAACGTATATGGAACGTAACGCCATTTCTCGATTACATTGAGTAATTTTTTAACATACAAATACAAATTATTTGACTTTTGATAACATATGTGATAACATATATGATATGTATTGTAAGTGATATGGTGGCTGCACTATTTTTAGTAAACAAGTCGACCCAGTGATAGACGCCTGTCTTTTTGTAAAGGAATTGAGCACATAATGCATGTTTAGTAGGTAATATGCCCATGCTTTTAAACCTCAGATCTCTCAGACCTCTTTAACACAACGAAAACATGTGTTGTTGATGAAACCATTAGCAGTCCTCTAATAAAAGCTCTGGGTATAAACAAAAAATTGTCATGAAAAGTTCCTCAAAAATCTGTCGTAAAACCCACAACATGGGTGGTGAGAGAGCCAGGCAGAACTCCTAACTAAGGTGTTGTAATAACCAATTAAGTATGTTTAGTAAGTTTTCTCTTATTTAAACAGAAACTGAAATTGGTGTGCTAAAGCAGTTGAAGTGCAGGAAAACACTTTGCCATTTCTTGAGAAGAATCACGTCAGAGCAAGATCAGACATCTCCACCATACACATTGATTTAATAAGCTAAACTACATCCTAAAAGTCACCGTAGTAGGTAAGGTGTTTGTTTATAAGACGTGAGACTCTTTCTCTCTGAGCAGATTTCTGGCAAAAACTCTGAAAAGTGCCATGCAAATGTTTCTCAGAAATAAAAATGTATCGCTCGGAGTCGACTTTAAACTGAAGGTCCCACCATTAATATACAAAAATTAAGACGCGCAACATAAGTGTTGTGAGAAACTAGAACGTAATCCTGGCTGCAGGATTGTAATAACCAATTATGTATGAGTGTATGTATGTACATATGTATGTATGTATGTATGGTATCTATTTATTTATGTATGTTTTGTATGTATGTATATATGTTTTTTTTGGTTCTTAGCCGAAGGTGAAATCCTCGAGAAACACTTTTTGTTCCAACAAAAGGAGTTCACGATTCACCATCCACTGGTGGCCTACGTACTAAACCCCACCCCGTACACACTTCAACCATTCTACCCCCGCGGACTGCCGTAAGGTATTACTTCGCACTAATTTAAATTCCGGCTTCGTTCCTCCAACCTTCGGAGTTCCAGCATAACTTCAGTCATTCTCTGGCTGTATTGGCTCCATAGAATCCCGAGAATTCATCACCTCTTCCATAGCCGGTTTGGTACAAAACTCATTTCACCAGGCCATCTTAATCTGGGGCAGCATGTTAGAATATGCTCCGCATCTTCCTCCTCATCTACACAGCTTGGGCAAATAGGGGAACTATCAAATAGGGGAACTTATCCAGGATTATGACATGGTACTTTCCTAGAATCTCGATGACAGTTAGACTTTTAGACGATAGTGTGAAGGTAGAAGAGTACGGTATCAGCTTCGCAGTGATTGTTCTCCATCCAAGGGGTTATATCTCGGGAACAATGTGGAAATGTCCATCTCCCCTTTAAACTGTTCTCCCACCGTGACTGCCATTTGTGCATGGAAGTCCTTCGTTCCTCCGCCTTTATAGCTGCTTATTTTATATGTATGGTATATACGTATGTATGTATGTATGTATGTGATTGTATGTATGTATGTATGTATATATGTATGCACATACAACTAAGAGGATTACAGACAGATGGTAGCGCAATCAGAAAGTTAACTAATCAGCTGCTTATGTGGAAAGGATTGACTAACGAAACAGAAACATAGCAAAGAACATAAGGAATGTGCTTTCTAAGCTTCGTGGGATTGTGAAAGATTTTTCATTTCAGGATATTCCTCTCTGTTATTTATACACACAGGACATGGGTCGCTATGAGAAGGCCAGACCATGACTTAAATAGGCTCGTAATGATTAATAAGAAAATGTATATACATTATTACAGTCAAAGCTAATTATGGATACATGGTGTTAAAGGTCCGCAGGTAATTTGCATTTTCAAAGCGTTTGTTCAAATTTTTTTTAATTCATGAGCTGAATGACTGATTTTAAGGCTTTATAAAAAGGCATAAAGCTCCATCGTCTCTCATGTTTAGTAAGGAACAGTGATATCTACAGAAGTTAAATCAAGCCATTAAATGATTCTATTATTATCTAAAAATGTTTAAATCATTATTTCCGTTGAACGCTTCGAACTTTGGGCAGAAATAAACCATAGATCCTGTATAAAATGCATACTGGACTGGAATAGTTTTCCAAAAAAAAAAAAACTATTTCCATCATACAATCGCAATTGATGGCTATAATTTTAGTGTTTAATTTACAATGATTATAATTTAGCAAACGCTTTATTCATTTACTCAAAAAAGGTTCCCATTTTAATTTCTCATTTTTTTTTTTTGTTTATTTCAGGACCAAGTTTTTGGGGCCTTATAAATCCACAGTGGAATATGTGCAATAAAGGTAGACGACAGTCACCCATCGATGTAGTGCCAGATAAATTATTGTTTGATCCCTTTCTACGGCCACTGCACATAGACAAACACAAGGTAAGCGTTTTGGAACAACAAAAAAAAAAAAAACAAAAGAATACAAGAGAACACAAACAAAAAAATTCTGCTAACAAAAGCACAAATAAAGAAACAAACAACATCACAAGAACACAACTAAACAAATTAACAAGTAAAATTGAAAAAGAAATCACAAAAAAAAAACTTGATGTTTTTTGTTGTCTTATTTATTTTTCTTTTTTTTCTTTTTCCTCCCATTCATGTGGTATGGTGCCGTGTTATCATTAGGTTTCCGGTACACTACACAATACAGGTCAATCGCTTGTCTTTCGCGTTGACAAAGACACAAAACAACATGTCAATATATCAGGTGCCCCCTGCGTACAAGTATCAATTTGAAAGAGATATACATACACTATGGTACAGAGAATACACGAGGATCAGAGCACTACATACAGGGCTATAGTTTTCCAGGCGAGGTAAACATAATTCATTTGCTGGTTTTTTCTTCTGTTTTTTTATGTCTTTTATTGCATTTGATGAATAGAGTTTTAAATGCCATAAAAATGTATCATTTTCTGTTTTTGTTTTTGTTTTTCTTTTTGTTTTTTGTTTTTGTATTTTTTTTTTAGATACAAATCTATGGCTTCAATAAGGAATTGTATCATAATATGTCCGAAGCTCAACACAAATCCCAGGGCATTATTGGTCTTTCGCTAATGGTACAAATTGGTGAAACACCAAATCCTGAATTGCGCATCATAACGAGTACATTTAACAAGGTGCTATATCGAGGTGAGTCCAAAACATCTACATAAACACACACACATACACCAACTCCCCCTCCCACCCCCCATATATATATGAGTGTGTTATTTAACAAAATATTGCTTATTGAGGTCAAAATGTCGCATTGTGGACACCAGTGACTGTATTCAACATCGTTTGGGGGTGAGTCAAGTTCGTTGCAATTGGCAATTGATAAATGCAATTGACAGACTTACTGACTCAATGACTGAATGACTGTCAACTACAAGTATGTGTCAAATATTATGGCATTAACAAGTCTTTATATTTCCGGTCATTTAAAATTATTTCCACATAAAAAATTATACGATTTTTTTGCTTTTTTTTTTATAATATCATGACCTTATTTTTGTAGGCCACTAACCAGGTAAGGAAAAAAAAGGAGGAAAAACGAAAGCATTTTTATATTCACATTTTTTCCTAAATTAGGTAAAGTTTATAATATTGCATTACAAAACCATGGTTATTTTTGTTGTTGTTGTTGTTGTTGTTGTTCTGTTCCTTCTGAGTTGAAACATCGTCATGCTACTGGTGTTGACGTCTTTACTGCCTACTTTAAATGTTACATACTATACCGTTACGTGTATTTCCTTTTCCTTTCATAATACAACAACAACAAAAACCAAAACATCATTGGCTATATACATACATACATACTTACATACATACATAACTATAAACTTGCTGCACCTTTGGCCACATTATCAAACTGCAAAACAGGTATCCAAAGGGCCCCCACCAACTAAAAAAAAAACAAATATCCGCGTAACTGGGTAAATGGCCATAAAATTATGCACATCTTTCTTTCGTTTCTCATTTTGCTTTTTTTATTTTATTTTGTTTTTTGTTATTTTACCATCCAATTAAAGCCAATAAAATATTTCATAATATACCATAAACAAAATAACTAACAGCGTAACGGTTAGGGTTTACGCTCCCCCCCATTATGATTTTCAAACAATTCCCGTATTTTTTATGATTTACATTTCGTTCCCCACACTTTACTTTCACTGCTGCTTGGCAATCAGAGTTTGGTTGGTTGGTTGGCATATTTGATCGTTACATTTGATTTTTAAATTTGAAATTAAAAATTTAAAGAAGTTTTAGAAATTTTGAAATAAAAGGCGATTTAAAATATGGAGTGGTTAAGTTTCATGGAGCTTTACTATGAACGTAACAGTGACAGGTGAAGCTCTACAAATGTTCCTAAAAACCCTAGGTGGTGAATAGCGACGAATAATCTCAACATTATTTCAAGTATCATTAGGCAACTCGTTCATGTGATTACGATCTCTCAGGACATTTTTATATTAGCTGGGCAGGCACATCTCCCTCAGCATGTCTATTGGCTTTTTCACTTTTCTTTTACAACCTCTGAGCATGTCTGATAGTATTCACCTTACATTTCCTCAGGCCGTAAGTTCATATTTATCAAACGTTGTAAACCGGACTTTCGACAAGCGATAGAAAATATCGAAAATTCTAGCTGATAACAGTAGGCGGATATGTTCGTATATCGGATCTGTCACTAAGGGCCTCCATCCCAAATTTAAATTTAAATTGAAAGAAGTGTGTGTGTTACATCATCGAAATTTTGTGTTCGTTTAAAAGATCTATTGAACCAAGATGCGTGGAATATAACATCGTTCAAAAGTTTATCACAGCTTCTCACGGTAGAACATAAATCAGATAGAACTTGACTAATGACATGGGTTATGATGGCTTTTTGGACCGCTGCTTATTCACATGCAACTGCAACTACTTTAGGCAACCCCATAAGCAAAAGTCTAACGACATCCTATCGCATGATCTAGTAAAACAGTTTACATCACCTCCGAGTGAGTTAATCATTCTCTCAAATCGCTTGTGCAAAATATTCAATATGGCATGAGCTTTGTGGCACCTAGAGCCATTCTGTTGAAACCACTTATCGTTGGTATCCAGATCACCTAATTAAGGCCAAAAGACGATGATCATCACCAACCTATAGAGTTCGCTGTTAACAGAGATATCCTAGGTCTTTGTCATTTTTAAAGATGATGCCACCAGCCCGCAATTCACACCACTCTGTGACTATTTGCAACGTTTTGAACTCTATTGGACCTCCTGTGAATTAGTATTGTCACAAATTCGATGTCATGTCGCTATCTATGGTCCACCATGATGAATTTTGCAGGATAAAGGACAACTCATTGGACAGAACTAGTATCCTGCGAAAGGCGATGATTACTGTCAAACTAAGGAGTTCCTGTTGAAAGGCTCTATGACACTCTTTCTGCACTCTTTCGATGTCACGTCGCTATCTATGGTCCACCATGATGAATCATGCTGGAATAAAGGATCAACTCATTTGCAGAACTAATATCCTGCAAAATGTGATGACCGTTTTCAATTGGTCAAACTATGACTCCCTGTTGAAAAGCTCAATGACAACTCTTTCTGCAGAAATTCTTCTGTATTACAATGAAAGCAGATTCAATTATATTCCATCAGCCAAATTCGAGTTCTCTTTTATACAGGAGAAAGAATTTCAAACATAGCGGGAGCCTTTTTTGATGTTGTATTGAGTAAAAGAAATAAGAATTTGCATGTAGCCACAAATTAGGTGTTATTGACTCAGCAAATGTGAACAACTTTAAATCGCATGTCCATGGAATACCAGAATCGCTCGCAGAATCGACTAAACTGGTTAGGTCCTACCTCTCCATATAAAGAATTAACACACACAACATAAGTATTGTTGAAAGCATAGGTTGTGATCCTGACTGGAAAGGTTGTAATGAACAATTAAGTAAGTATTGATCAAATTCTGTATAAATAAAAAACTTTCTTCACGAAAATCGGCCTCTTTCTTCGATTCGTTATTTACAGACACGTAAAACAAGGAGAAATAAAGTAAAAATTCTTCCACTTTCTCTTTATTTCTCTGGCCTTATGATGACTACTACGATGATGATGATGAGGACGATGATGATGATAATGCTGATGATGATGATGATGTCGTTGTCCTGTTCTGTCCTCTGCTGCTCTTTTTTTTATAGTTTCATATTGTTTTTGTTGTTGTTATTTATGGCAGTTACAAATTTTCAAATAATTTCATGCAACAGCCTAGTGAATGTCTAACAATTGTTGTTTCAAACAGTTTGTTGCCACTGCCAAGTTAACCAGCATTTCTATGGAACTTTTATTTCTTCTTCTGCTTCTTCTTTTTTTATTTTGGTTTTCTTTTTTTTGTTGTTGTTGTTGTTGTGGAAATACAAAAACCAAAAAATCCAACTGAAGAAAAGTTTCATTCAGTCAGCAACGGAAATAGCGCGAAAATTTAAACCAACACTTAAAAAGTTCTTTTATGGCTTATTATTATTATTTCTCTCTCTCTCTCTCTCTCTCTCCTCTTCTCTCTCTTCCTTTATTCCTTCTAGCAGTGCTGCAGTTTTCAGACTCGTTTTATTTTTTGATTTTTTTCCTTTCTTCCACCGTTGTGTGTTAACGGAAGAAGTCAAGGAAGTGGGTTTTAAAGAAAAATAATGTTGTGTTACGGAAAATACTTTAAATACACTTGCATATAAAGTTATGACTTCACTAGATGGATGGTAATTTTAAAAATGAACGAAAACAAAACAAAAAAAAAACGCCCCGTATGGCTTAAATACAGTGCTTAGCTATGTGTTAATGAAAATAGATGGTGATTTATTCATTAGGACTTCAGTAAATAACGTAAACGTTAAGGGATACAGCTATTTTAATTTGTTTTTAAATGATAGGCTAAGATATTCGTTTAAAATTAGTTTCTCCACAAACCTTAGTAGGATGCAGATATCATAGTAGCAGCCTTGCATAAGTTTAATAATTCCAATACAAGAGCAATTTGAATGACGGCAAATGTATTTTAATTGACTCAATTTAATATTAAGCTGTCTAAAGCCATTCATAAAATCTGTACTATATCCTAGGATAATAGGGTTGCCATCTGTCTGCTGTTGTGTTAGGTGTATTGATGTTTACTTATTGAGTCGCATATTTTCCCAAAATATCTTCGATGCTTAACCTTAAGTAATCTTCAATTGTGATGTATTCCTTGCTCAAGGTCCTTATTGTTACACTGTGAGGAGAGGAATTTAAGCCTCTTAAACTTAAACAAAACCATAATTTTTTTCTTCAGCTCCTAGATACCAATCTAGATTACTAGATTAGATGTCAGAGCTCTCAATGCATGCCGAAAAAACTGTCTGTTTCATGTTTATTTTAGGCTATCGGCCTCATCTTTCTATAGTTCTTTGAGAACGACATTGGCAAGAGCTAAAAGCCGATGAATAGCAACTTCACTGGCTTGAATTAGATGGCCTGGAAACCAACGACATGTGTTTTCAATGTACAGCATTAAGTGCTACACAACTCATGCTATATGGTATATTCTGCACAAGTGATTTATAAGAGAATGGTCATCTTACATGGAGTTGGTGGAAACTGGCTTTCAAGCTCACATTTTCTTGTGGAGTTTTCCTAAGTCGCAGGCGTAAATAAGCCATAAACCTCAGTAGCCATCATAGCCCATTAAATCGGTTAATTTCAGTCTGATTTGTAAGCCAGAGTCATAGAAAATTATGTACTTTGGCTAAGCTCTAACTAAACAAGCTGTGGCGTACATTTGTACGGTGTTATATTCCACATATAATGGAAACAATATATCTTTAAAATGAATAAAAAAGTCTATATGATCTCACATACATTTTGCTTTATTTTTATTTAAAAACTAGGAACCGCTTAATGAAAGATCCGATACATGCACAACCAAGCAGTTCAAAGAAAAAGAACTAGAATTGATCAACGCTCAAGAATTGGTTTTGACAACACCAATTTCCTCATATCTTTGATGATTTGGAAAAAAAACTTAAAAATATTTGGTATGGGAGGTTCTAAGTCTTAAGTCAAGATTGCTATCTAGCTTCTCTTACCAGTTATGTGGGACCCACGGTCTAAAGTCGATTCCGAACGAAAGATTTTTGAAAAAATTTTCGTGGCATGTTCTTTGAATTTTGGTCTGAAATCTGAGAAGAAATATTGTTTTCATATTTCGTTTTGCTGGAGATGTCTGACCTGTGATTTGTATTGTGACCTCAAGCCAAATAAGCCAACACACTACCTTCTAGTCTATGGCGGCTTACTATATACATAGCATAAGTTTCTAGCAACACATACGATATTGTAATTTAGTTAAACATAATACATACATACATAATTGGTCATTACAGTCAGGATTACGGCCTAGCTTTCACACCACTTATGTTGTGTGTGTTAATTTTATACATGAGTGGCGCGAACTACAGAGCTTTTCCCAGAAATCTGCTGAGAGGAAGCCGCCGAAGAAATTTTTTCATATTTCGTTTTGGATGCCCGACGGGGATTCGAACCCTGGCCTTTCGTCCTAATAAGCCAAAACACTACCTACTAGACTACGGCGACTCTTTATTTTTAAAATGGATATTGCAATTACAGTATATGTCTGTATGTGTGTAGTGAAAGTGAAGATTGCCAAAAATCTGTTGCACGGTTGTAAGTTCCTGTACTCATGTATAAAATTAACACGCACACAACATAAGTGGTGAGAGAATCCTGGACGGAATACTGACTAAAGTGTTGCAATGACTAATTATGTATGTATGTATGTATTTATGTGTATGCATATACTAATCCTTAACAATGTATATGCAATATGATGATTTTTTTAACAATTTCGACTACGTTACTGAGAATCGAACTTAAATTTGGCGACTTTTTATTCTGTTAA
>QOCX01005935.1:0-12058 GCA_005959815.1 Sarcophaga bullata | reverse complement strand
TAATATATAATGGACATTATGTCGGTAGTAAGCGTTTTACGACAGAAAATATTTAAATTTAAGTTTTAAAGTCATAGCTATTAAAGTCTTTTGTTGGCTAAGATGCTGATGGAATATATACAACCTTGAAAGATAACTTTTCTGCCATAACATTGAGATCGACTGACCGGTTAGCTAAGGTTAATTTCAAAATTACAATAAGATATTAAATATTGAAGTTATTTTTTTTTTTCAAAGTTAAACTTTAAAGTAGTATTGCAACTGTTTTATTCATAAGTATTACAAACATTATAAGATATATAAATTGCTTGCTGAAGTGTAGGTTACACTGTTAAATATAAACGTAATTGAGTGTTAAGAGAAAAATCCCTAAAGGGACCAAATCCCTCACTAACACAGACACTCGTATACTACACAACTAAGCAATAGCACTAATAAGTGTTGTTTGTTGTTGTCAATTATAGTAAACAATAATATTAAATGACACATAAACAAAGGACCATTTATTAGAGCGGAGAGTAAATATTGGGAGCTTTTAGTATATACATACACACATAAACAATAAATATGGGATTCTTTTTGTTATATATGTATATATATACATACCTACATATAAAAAGATAAATATTAAAATAAAAAAGGGAATATCAATAGTATATTAGGTATTGTTTGTTGTATACTATTATATTTTTAAAGAAAAATCTAATTCATGTATGTTTTCTGAATACATCTATTGATTAGTTCACTTCAACGTTCTAAAAATAATTGTACGTGTTTATAAATATACATGTATGTGTATTATTTCAGGTAAAGAAATTTTATTGAATAGAATAAATTCTTTGGTAGCACTGGTTATTGTATTGTTGATGATGGTCGTCATTGTTCAAAACAACATCAGACCGAATAACACAGACAATTGGAAAAATATTATAGTTCAATTACCTTCTAATATGGAAGGCTTATCAGGTGTTAATGTGACACCTGTGCCGCTTCCACCTCCCTTATTTGGATGATCCATTCGTTTAGTTGAGGAGCGTGTTCTCTTCCACTTCTCCAGCTTTAAAGCTTAATATTTTGTTGTTATTCTATTTTTATGATTTTTTTTATAGGCGTTAACTTTAATTTCACAATTTGCTATGGTAAATAAATAATCACACTTTTTTCTTCCTTTGTCGGAGAATTTTAATTGCTAACTAGACCCAGTTCAATAAGACAGACTGTCACAGTATATGCTTTAAAACAAATCACCACGTAATTTTTTTCGCTTTTGTTTTAATTTATTTATTATAACACTTTTTTATTTTCTTTTAAATTTTTATCACTTTAGCAAAGAAAAACCATTATTTTAAAATGGTTGGCAGACACTTTCTTGAATCATGAAAATTATTTATTTTTTATCGAACCTTTTTCTTTTATAAACGCTATAGCCAATACACCGTACAAAGTTCTCTAATCAACTGGTTTTATTTTTGCATGAGAAAGATTTCAAACGAATACAAGAGAGACAAAGAGAAAAATTGGCTCCAACTAAATAATCACAATAAAGGGGGGAGTGAGTACTTCTTCGTTACGTCGCTTATTGTTTTCTTTTGAAATTATATTTCATATTTTAAAATATTTTGTTATTTAATATTATAAACACTAAATGGATTATTTGTAATAAAATCAATCCTAAAAATATTTGCGATTCTCCCGAATTTGCAAAAGAAAAATAAACAACAAATTACGCCGAAGAGCACAATTTTTTTGTTTGACAGTAATTGTCAACCAAGGTACATAGTTGTATTAGAATGTACCATTATTAAATTAATTATTTCTTACGTCTTCTATTCGAATAGTAAAAACATCAAACATTCGATTAAAAAAAAATCTCGTCTATAGCATTTACTATTTTTAAGATCTTGGTAACAAATGCAACGCTTCAATTATTTACGTTCAAGCTCTTTTATTCATAACAGATCTGGCATCACCTTTGAAAGCATTTTGTTGTCTTAACAATCCTCAACAAATTTTAACAATTGATTAAACGTTTATTAACAAAAGAATTATTCTAAGTGATAAATAAACGTTTGTTAAAAATGGAAAATATACCGCGTACACATGAGGGTAAGTAATAATTTGCAATAATTAGTGATAATAAATATCAAAAACTTTTATCGGAAAAACTGTATCGTACCACCATGTTATTTTTTCCACAGACATTGAGGCCCAAATAGCAGATATACAGTCGAAAAAGAAGGAGGTTCAAAAAAATGCATCGGAAGGTGTTGGGTTATTGGAAAGCGGTAGTTTTTTTGATACAGAATTCTATGATGAAGGTGGTAAAAGTAAAAGCCGGTACGATGGCTATCACACATCCATTGCTGCCAACGATGAAGCCGACGAGGATGAAGATGAGGGAATACCAGTTGCACAGAAACGCACTACTTATACTGCTCCGAAATCAATTTTAAATGATGTGACCCAGGTTAGTGCTTAAAAATTTACACATATTAAAAATTGTATTATGTATTACGGTTTCTTTTTAGGGAAAAGAAGATGTTGATCCTTTAGCTGACCGCAGACGGCCGACAATTGCGGATCGAGAAGATGAATATAAACAAAAACGTCGACGTGTAATTATTTCTCCGGAACGTGCTGATCCCTTTGCTGAGGGTGGTAAAACTCCTGATGTAGGTTCTCGTACTTATACGGACATTATGCGTGAGCAAATGTTAAAGGGCGAAGAAAGTGAATTGAGACGAAAAATTATCGAAAAATCCAAAGACGGTACTTTATTGAAAACAGTGCCCGATCCCCCGAAAGAGGGAGGACGTAAACGCGGTCGTTGGGATCAGACTGTAAGCGATAGTTTTGTGCCGGCTAAAGTGGCAGCCACACCAAGTAGTGCTGCTACTCCAACTTGGGAAGAGGTAAGTTATACAGATTATTAAAATATTTCTTGTCTAGAAATGTATTCTAATATTTTCATATTTTCCAGAAAACTCCAGCAGATCATCGTTGAAACACCAGCTCATAAAACGGGAGCTGAAACCCCAGGGGCTACTCCAGGCCTTAGTACTCGTATTTGGGATGCCACTCCAGCTCATGCTATGACTCCAGGTCACGAAACTCCTGGACATGAAAAGTCTGTTCGACGTAATCGTTGGGATGAAACACCAAAAACCGAAAGAGAAACACCAGGTCATAGTGGTTGGGCCGAAACACCTAAACCCGATAGAGGAACAAGTGATAATGTTGTTGCTGAATCTACACCAGGAGCGTCAAAGAGACGTTCGCGTTGGGATGAAACACCCTCTAATGCTACACCTTCAGCCATGACCCCAAGCATGACACCCAGTATGACTCCTCACGCCACTCCCGGTCATGTGACACCAATGTTAACACCCGGCGGTTCTACGCCCATCGGTGTTAAGGCTATGGCCATGGCTACACCGACCCCTGGTGCTTTGGCAGCCATGACGCCCGAACAATTGCAAGCCTATCGTTGGGAGAAAGAAATCGATGAACGTAATCGTCCCTTTACTGATGAAGAACTTGATCAAATGTTTCCTCCAGGCTACAAAATTCTTCCACCACCAGCTGGTTATGTACCCTTACGTACACCAGGTCGTAAACTGATGGCCACACCCACTCCCATCGCTGGTACTCCAGCTGGTTTCTTTATACAAGTAGAAGATAAAAATGCCAAATTTATGGATAATCAACCAAAGGGACAAAATCTACCATTTATGAAACCTGAAGATGCTCAGTACTTTGATAAGTTATTGGTAGACGTCGATGAAGATTCTCTTTCTCCCGAAGAAATGAAAGAACGTAAAATTATGAAACTTTTACTAACGATCAAGAATGGTTCTCCACCCATGCGTAAATCAGCCTTAAGACAAATTACCGATAAAGCTCGAGAATTTGGCGCAGGTCCTTTATTTAATCAAATTTTACCCTTGCTTATGTCGCCTACGCTAGAAGATCAGGAAAGACATCTTTTGGTTAAAGTTATCGACCGAGTATTATATAAATTGGATGATTTGGTTAGACCTTACGTTCATAAGATTCTTGTCGTCATTGAACCCTTGCTCATCGATGAAGATTATTATGCTCGTGTTGAAGGTCGTGAGATTATTTCAAATCTTGCTAAGGCCGCTGGTTTAGCCACTATGATTTCTACTATGCGTCCCGATATCGATAATATTGATGAGTATGTTCGTAACACCACTGCTCGTGCATTTGCTGTTGTCGCTTCCGCTTTGGGTATACCTTCTCTATTACCTTTTCTTAAAGCTGTCTGCAAATCCAAAAAGTCATGGCAAGCTCGTCACACTGGCATAAAAATTGTTCAACAAATTGCTATCCTAATGGGTTGCGCCATTTTGCCTCACTTAAAGGCTTTGGTGGAAATTATTGAACACGGCTTAGTAGATGAACAACAAAAGGTACGAACAATCACTGCCTTGGCTATAGCAGCTTTAGCTGAGGCTGCTACACCGTATGGCATTGAATCATTCGATTCAGTACTCAAACCGTTGTGGAAAGGTATTCGTACTCATCGTGGTAAAGGTTTGGCTGCTTTCTTAAAAGCTATTGGTTATTTGATACCTCTAATGGACGCTGAATATGCCAATTACTACACGCGTGAAGTAATGTTAATCTTGATCCGTGAGTTCCAGTCTCCTGATGAAGAAATGAAGAAAATTGTGTTGAAAGTAGTAAAACAATGTTGTGCCACAGATGGTGTGGAAGCTCAATATATTAAAGAGGAAATTTTACCACACTTCTTTAAATTCTTCTGGAATCATCGTATGGCTTTGGATCGTCGTAATTATCGTCAATTGGTTGATACTACAGTTGAAATTGCAAATAAGGTTGGAGCCTCGGAGATTATTAATCGTATTGTTGATGATCTGAAGGATGAAAACGAACAATATCGAAAAATGGTAATGGAAACAATTGAAAAAATCATGGGTAATTTGGGTGCTGCTGATATTGACTCTCGCTTAGAAGAACAACTTATTGATGGTATTTTGTATGCGTTCCAAGAACAGACCACTGAGGATGTCGTTATGTTAAATGGTTTTGGAACAATCGTTAATCAGCTGGGCAAACGTGTTAAACCCTACTTGCCACAAATATGTGGTACTATTCTCTGGCGTCTGAATAATAAATCTGCAAAAGTAAGACAGCAGGCTGCTGATTTAATTTCCCGCATTGCTATAGTAATGAAAACCTGTCAAGAGGAGAAGCTTATGGGTCATTTGGGTGTGGTTTTGTATGAATATCTAGGCGAAGAATATCCAGAAGTATTGGGTAGTATTTTAGGAGCTCTTAAGGCAATTGTCAACGTCATTGGCATGACCAAAATGACGCCACCCATTAAGGATCTATTACCACGTTTAACGCCGATTTTAAAAAATCGTCATGAAAAAGTGCAAGAAAATTGTATAGATCTTGTCGGTCGTATAGCAGACCGAGGTCCAGAGTATGTCTCAGCAAGAGAATGGATGCGTATTTGCTTTGAACTTTTGGAGTTGTTAAAGGCTCATAAAAAAGCCATTCGTCGAGCCACTGTCAATACATTCGGTTATATTGCAAAAGCTATTGGTCCCCATGATGTTTTAGCTACTCTGCTAAACAATCTTAAAGTTCAGGAACGCCAGAATCGTGTATGTACCACAGTAGCTATAGCCATTGTAGCGGAAACTTGTCGACCATTCACTGTTTTACCTGCTTTAATGAATGAATATCGTGTTCCCGAGCTGAATGTGCAAAATGGTGTGCTGAAATCATTGTCTTTCCTTTTCGAATACATCGGTGAAATGGGCAAAGATTATATTTACGCTGTATGTCCTCTACTAGAAGATGCTCTAATGGACCGTGATTTAGTGCATCGTCAAACGGCTTGCGCTGCCATTAAACACATGGCTTTAGGTGTTTACGGTTTTGGCTGCGAAGATGCTCTAGTACATTTGCTTAACTACGTTTGGCCAAATATATTTGAAACATCGCCCCATTTGGTACAAGCTTTTATGGATGCTGTCGAAGGATTGCGCGTATCTTTGGGCCCAATTAAAATTTTACAGTACACTTTACAGGGCCTTTTCCATCCAGCGAGAAAAGTACGTGATGTCTACTGGAAAATTTACAACTCACTTTATATTGGTGGCCAAGATGCTTTAATAGCTGGTTATCCACGAATAACTAATGATCCAAAGAATCAATATGAACGTTATGAATTGGATTACACCCTTTAAAGTATCATGTTTCAAGAGAAACATGGGTTACACCAGCATAACATCGTGCTTAAAAATTTAATAATAGTTTAAAAATTTATATTTTAGTTCTTTAATACCAATAAAAAGTATAAAAAAACTCAACGTTTTCTGAAAGACAAAAACTTGTAATTCAAATGTTCGTGCTTCTACTACGTTTCAGTAAATTTCAATAAAAAAAATGTATAGATATTAGCTTCTGTCTTAAAGTTCGAAAATAGACTATAGAGTAGATTTAAAAAAAAAAAAGTATTCCAACGCCATTGTAGAATAGTTTTCAAACGCCGAGTTGCAGATTGACTGCGCTCTTAACGACAGACCTTTACTCTTAAAGTAAAACCAATATAATAATTTATATATGTTATAAAGGATCATTTTTGTGATTACATTTTATTATTTCTTATTTATTCTTAATTTTAAATTGCTATTAGTGGTACGGCGGTTATTTGTCATAATGGTCAATAACAATTAAAAATTGAAAACCTTTATTTTACGAAACGTTGTTCGTGAGATAGTATAAACATATATGTGGAATATAATATATATGGTGTAATCATTATCCAGATAATAAGATGTACAAAATAAAATTTTCACAAACTAATTTATACATATAGAATAAATACAATACACGTACATATATATAAGACTAAGAATACTAATTTAATGGTAGTAATAATATGAGAAGTAATGAGCTAGATGACGGTAAGGAATGACAAAGTACAACAATAATCGGATGAAATCAATTCTAACAATATTGAAAGTTTTAATTAATGCTTAATTTATTTAACAATTGGTTCCGACGAAGTAATTCAAAGAATTTTTTCTTTAGATAACAATTTCTTCAATAATACGTATAAGATTTTCCAAACCAAATAAATAATTTGAATCCAATTGATTGTCTTCTGCTGGAAAGACGTGAGCAAAATCAATCAGTCGTACTTTAACGAAATCCTCAGCGTTTATAGTGCACTGAGTGTTCTTATAAGTGAAAGAATTTGATCTTATATCGCCATTTGTTAGATTATAACCCGTTATATGATTATTACTGCATGGAGGTTGTGCGTCGCCACCGTTTGTCAAAACTGAGCCATTTTGTTGTGCATGCTGTTCTTTGTGTTCGTGTTGTATTAATTCTAAGGCATCATAATCATAAACAATCAGTAAGGAACTAGCGTAGAAATGTAGGAGAGTCTGTTTTCTAAACCATTCGCGTATGCGATAGAGTTGTTGAAGCACTTCCCTTATAAAAGGTTGGCAGCCCTTGTGCTGTGCATTCAAGAACTGACTTATTGTCTCTCGCAGACCAGCTGGATCCAATTGTTTACCATAATCCTTCCCATATTTGTGAAGAACACCATTTTTGTACACCTGAAAACCTGGAAGACATAGGCCCAAGGTTTGTTTGCTTTGCAAATATTTCTGCTCTTCCACTTGGCGCTTTTGAGGCGAAGCTAAAGGATCCCAAGTACGTTTGCCAATCTTTATATCCATTATACATGGCTTATGCATGCCATGTGTGAGATCTTCCAACTTGAGAAAAGTATGCACTTTGCAGTTTACTTGCAATTTCAGTTTGTTGTAAAATTTTGGCACTAAATCACGAGCTTTCACTAATACAGGGTCAGTGGCATTTGTTATACTCTCGTAAAAACTCAGTTCCCTCTCACCGCACTGAGGCTTACCCATCGGCTTGAAAACACAGCCAATCGTTTCATCTTTAAGCATTCCAACCGCCTGAGTGTCTTCAGATGAGAAAGTGTGTCCGGCCACTTGTGTCTCGAGCAGACTAAAACCTTTCGGCAGCTGGGGTTGTACTATATCCATCTCGTTGCGTCTCTGTTAGATGCCGAAGTGTTGTAAACTGACTTTTATATCGAGTTTAATAACTTTATGCACAAAATGAATCACACCATGCGTTAAATACCCTTCTGAACATTTCCTGCCTGTTGTTGTATGTATTTGTTTGTTGTAGGCTTCTCACGAAGTTGCCAATTTTGAAGGTAGTTTTGGACATTTACGAAGTTATATAAATTTTCGTTTTTGTTATGAACATTTTTAAACACATTTACGTTTTAGTTTTTAACAAATAATACATGAAAATTATACTTTTCGTATTAAAAAATTAGCCTTTTTTATAAAGGCAAAAATTTTTTGTTATTAAATATGCGGACGTTTCTACACAAAATTATGTTTGGCGCTTAATATATAATATGGCATCATTTTTTTATAATGTTGCCATATTTATATTAAATATACTATTTAAAGTAAACCAAAATCCCCAAAATCTATTGTAATTTCCAAAGGATAAATTCGAGGAAATTTATTTCAAAAACTTATCTCTGTTTGTATTTTTGACTCAATTCTAATTAAACCTTAAATAAGAATCGAACAACTTCTAAGGGTTTACGGTTTTTTATTAGAAGAGATATGAAACATACTGGCTTATGTAAAAACACATCAGAACTCCAGTTTGGAGGCTATTCCCCTACGTCTCTTTCATTTAAAACTACGAAAATTCAATTTATAATGAACGAAATTATATGCTATAGACAAAATTGTTATATGAAGATCATTTATGGCTTAAATTGACATATGTGTACTTCTTTTTGACACAAGAATGTGTTGAACAAAACTGTCAATTATACATATGTGCTACTCTTTTTGACACAAGAATGTGTTGAACAAAACTGTCAATTAAAAAATATTTTGTTATAAAATCAATCAAGGCGAAAAACGAATGGCTAAAATAAAAAACCGAAATTTTTATGTTATTTTCTTAATAACACATTTTATTTAAATACATATTTATGTTAATAACCCACACATTTGGTTATTAAAAACTTTAAGCATCTGGCAACATCAAGAAACACTGACGCGAATAGACTGATTCGCAAAAATCGTATAACAGCTCGCCAAAAAGGGGACGAGTGCGTGTGTGTGCCTGAAACTGTCGGAATTTTTCTTTCTATTTGAATTTTTTTGCAAAACGAGGAAAAAAGATTGAATTTTTATTTCATTGTTTTCTAAATTCCTTGATATATAAATATAAGGTAACATAATGGCATTAAACCCACAATACGAGGATATTGGCAAAGGATTTGTCTCACAGTACTATGCCATGTTCGACGATCCGCTGCAGCGACCAAATGTGGTTAACTTTATAGCGTGAGTAAAAAACGAAAATCAAATAAATTACAAGTGAATAAAAAAAATCATCTTGCCATAAAAGGTCAAAATTAACTTTAATAATTTGTTTGGACACTCAATTCAATCAATTTCAATATGATTGAACTTTTATATTGCCGGTGATTGTGAGTAACTTCTAGAAATTATAATTAGGTTGTGTTTAGAAAATTCCAATTGCGTGAAATCATAAATTTCCATAGGAACAATTATTAAAAAATTATTGGTAAAAAAGAGAGGCAAATGCTAAATTCTGTGATATCTGTATGTAGTGAATATTCATATATTATCGTGGCCAGGTTATATGCAGCTGATTTGAATACAATTCTTATAAAGAAAACTTTTGTCAAAGAGATTGACAAAGAAAATGATATTTTCCATTTCAGAGATTAGTTAGTTTCCACATCAAAAGAATAGATCACTGAAGTGGCCATTGAAGCGAATGTAGGTGTGGCATAAAGGTTTTTTCTGTGATAAAGAGCTTTGTGGACATATAAAAAAATGATATTGAAATACTTGTGCTTCATGGGCATGTTAATAAAGACGCACAAACACAGAAACATTTTATAGTCCACTGAGCATCTGGTTAGTTTTTATGCCCAGAATATGACTCGGTAGGTACATTGAAAAGACCTTTTGGGAGGACCGTAAAATGGCAAATCACAAATGTCTATTATCTCGAAAACAGTCCTAAAAGTTTAATTGCCAATTTGTGATCGTAAAATATGCGTACATTTAAGTCTAATCCTTCACTTTTAGAAGCAACTATTCTTGCGTAATAAAAAATGTGTTATGTTGAATTTGCCGGTAATTAACGGAAAAAGAAGCAAACAAGAACACAACAACTTGTTAAACTTAATGTATTTTGTTCGTGTGTAATTGAGTTCAATTTTTAGTGTAAAGAGGTCCTTAATATTTCAAATAAAATGATTTGTGGTTCGGTTAAAAGTCAGAATCAAGTGTAATGACACGATCCTTGTGATAAGCGGTACTGTCTGCTTTTGTTGGGAGACAACAACAGGAGGTTGTAAGAGTTTTGACAAATTAAGTATGAATTCGTGTAATAAGTCAGCTAAGGTGTTACAGTAAATCATCCGGAAAACCACAGTTTATATTACCAAAGAATAGGCAGTGTCAAACTGTATTGATTTACCTTTAAAAATGATCTGAAGGTGGTGCCTACTATACACATCATAAAGAAAACTGGAGAAAAACAATTCGAAGGGTTTAAGTAGTCTATGATCATCATGTGCATCTCTTTCACTAACAATTGTTTATGTAACACCCAAAATCAAATTTCAATTCCATTAGTACATTAATATCCTACCTTTGTTGGTCTTCTCGTTTTGATGTAATATGATATAAAAAGTTTAATATTTACTTCTATTAATTTTTAAAAAGATTTTAGCTATATTTACTTATAAAACAATAATTTGAAGTAAATCACATTTAAAAAAAATATAAAATTTTCAGGTCACAGATTCCTTTATGTCCTTCGAGGGTTTACAAATTCAAGGAGCGCCAAAAATTATGGAAAAATTAAATGTAAGTTTTATAATTTTTGGAATAAATATTTATATGAATATGTTTTTTCAATTTTGAATTATTTTTCTATTGCAGAGCCTTACATTTCAAAAAATTTCACGTGTCATCACAGCTGTAGACTCTCAACCAATGTATGATGGCGGAGTTCTGATTAACGTTCTTGGTCGTTTACAGGTAACTTTTCTATACTTTTATTTAACTATTTTATGTAATAATGTAATTATGATTAAGACATTATCATTGACAAACACATAATCTTCTCCCATTCCTGTTATAAACCATTTATTTTATTTTGTTATACACAAGGGCAAATATTAAATGGTTGTGGTATACATGCGTTTGGGTTTAAAAATATTAGTAATAACAACTGTGCCATAGTTACTTTGCTTTTTAATTATTTGCTAAAACTTATTTAGAAACTCTTAAATTAATAACCTAAATAAGATTTCATATTTGTTGCCACCACATGTAAAGTTGTTTCTATCCTTTGTTATAAATCTCTGCTAGGTAAATGTCGGACGTTATATGACATTCATTAAAGTAGTACATGTAGTTTGATTTCTTATCTGAACAGGCACAGAAAATTTGTTTTATGTTGTATATTCTTTGCACAATTGCCAATTTTATTCTTTATCTTATATCTTTGAGATTTTTATTTAAAATTTTCTCAAAGTCCTCGAGATATTATTATCATCCATTAGATTTATAACTAACTTATAACATTTAAGTAAGAAATTAAGGAACACTAGTAATGAGACCAACGGCTCTAGGTAACAATTATAGTTTAACCTTTTCTATAGAATCATGTTTTGCCGGATGTAAAGTTAGTTAAGAACCGTTATATGTTAATGCTATACATTATATATTCTGGTATAAATTTGATTATCAAAAATCTTTTTGGAAGCCACTCGATCTGTCTATTTACCGTAAAATGTTTTTTCTATTAACTTCTCCTTTCTATTGAACAATAATCCCCTTTTAAGTTTACAATATGTAAGCAATTTGAAATTCGTTAATTATAGTTCAAACTCCTCTGTATCTGTATGTATATGCATATGTATTAA
>QOCX01005932.1:0-12065 GCA_005959815.1 Sarcophaga bullata | reverse complement strand
AAAATAATAAATGATTTAAATTAAAACGGGGTCTACGGAAAATACAAAATTAATAACACTCAACCAAAATATGTCATTTTATTTCGTTTTTAATTTTATTTTTAATTTTCAAAATATTTTTAAACTAAAAGACTAGTTCAGCCACCATAACGGGCATGAATGATGTGGTTTTCTCATTAAAATTAAATTAATTACGGCGAATCAAAATAGACAGAGAATATTGAAAAATGGAAAATAAAAATAAACAATAAAATAAACAATTAATTGCTTCCCCCCGGAGAGTAAGAAAAGAATGACCTTCATAAAGGTCAGAACAGGACAGTGTATTTTTAATTGAAACAATTTAGGAAAAAAATCATTAGAAAAGTTCATTTAAGTTAATTTTGTAACGAAACAACAATAAGATTCCCTAGACAGTAAAGATTTAAGGTTTTTAAGCTAATTATGCACAAGTCCTTGAGCAGAAGAAAAGAAATTCAATGCTTCTGTGACAGTTAAATCATTGACAAGCCAAATACTTGATTTTGGTAAACAAAATAAGGCAATAAAAATCGAAAGAAAGGAAAAGAAAAAATATTATTTTACAAAAAAATTTAATTTGATTTGATTTTCTTTAACAAAAAAATGTTTCTTCCTTTGTTTTTCTTTGTTTTGCTTGTATAAATTAACCATGAAGGCAAAAGGACTAAATGTTACAAGGCCACCTTTGCCACAGTGCTGGTGGGAAGCCATTACAAAAATATATTGTGTGTGTGAGAAAATCTTTGGGAAAATATTTTTTTCTTTTTTTGTTCATTCATTGCAATTCTCCCCTTTTCACTCACTTTGATTGACATTCAAGCCAGTAGACATCCAGCCGTAAAAGTAAAAAAAAAACTGTTTGTTCGTATTTAAATTTCAAAAAAAAAAAAAAAATTCCAGAAAATTCAAATCATTTTTCACATCAAGTGACTTGAGTAAAAATATCATAATTTAACGCACATTTAATATGTAGAAAGAAAGACATGAAATCCAAGAAATAAGCAAACAAAACAAAACAAACAAAACAAAACAAACAAACAGGCAATCAAAACAATAAACAACAATCCGTCTGTTATATAAAGACAGAGACAGTAAATAACAATACAAGCACAAAGAATGAAAAATTAGAACAGCAGCAGCAGAAAAAAAAAAGAAAGAAAGAAAGACACAAAGGGGATGGCAATGAAGCTGTCAACGTAAATAAATTTTTGAGTTTTCTTTTCACAATTTCACTTTGGCTTGTTCGCCGAAATGGCAATTTTAAATAAATTATTAGGCAATTTAAGATTTAAAATCGTATCATTTATAAGGAATTGTTTTTATTGTTGTCGTTTGTCTTGCGCACATAATTTATTGGCAAAAACATCACAAAAAAAACTTGTGTGTTGTCAAGTGTATTTAATGACACTTTCAAGCACAATAATTATGGCTTGGCAAATAAGAAATGGTGCTTACCCAAGCCTGTAAAACTAATAATTAAAGTGCAATTCCAAGAAATTCCATTTTTAGTATACGAAGCAAAATGTTTTATGTCAAATTTCCCAAACAAATTTTCTTCAAAAAAAGGGGTCGTAACGTTACAACGGGCCATTATGCGTGCTCGAATGAGCTTTGGTAATCAAAGTTAACACTTCGACCTAACCTAACATAATCCGAGCCGGTTCATATATGGTTCCTTATAACACTTTGCATAGAAAACTTGATTTAAGAATTCACTACTAAGGACTTCTGGTCTAAAGGTACGCAGGTCAACATTGGGATCCTTGAGGTTTATATCGATGGTTTAAAAATTCAGGACAGGCTGGACTGTGATATATTTAATTAAGTGTTCCAATATTTCACTTTCTAACAGGCTCTCCCAATACTTCAATGTTGTTCAATGTGTGGATATGATGCCCATTTTGCAAGCGACGTAATGACCGTCGATCTCTTAATTTACTCGTACAGACAAATAGCAGCTCGATATCCATCTTTATCCATAAATACCAGGGAATTCTTAGAGGAATTACAAAAATTCCTTGAAAATCTCTTGATTTACTCGATTAAAAATTCTCCGCTTAACTCTATAACGAACATCTTCTCATTGAAGAGTACATAGGGATATCGTTGGAAATTGCATTCTTACGTTATTTGCAATCTCCGATATATTACAAGGCATACATATTCCGATTACATTCATAATTGCCCATTATAATCCTTCAGTCAAGATTACAACCTATCTTCTCATATCTCCCATGTTGTGTGTGTTAATTTTATACACGAGTGGTGGGATCTACAGTTTACAGCTGATTCCCGACAACGGATTTTTAAGAAACTTTTAATGGCATTTTTGTTAATCCCAGAGTTTTTGCCAGAAATCTGCTAAGAGGAAATCGCCGAAGAAATATTTTTTCATACTTTCGTTTTGATGTCAGATCTGGGTGTTGAACCGTGGCCTTACGTCTCATAAGTCAACACACTACCTACTAAGCTACGATGACATCTCTCTTGATTTATTCGATCCGGAAGTCTGCGATTAAGTCGATAACGAACATTTTCTCAGCGTCCGTTCTTGCCCCCAAATGGCGAAGTTCATTCAGAGAAATTTCGATCATTCAAATGAAACTCTAATATGAGTACATAGCGATATCATTTGAAATGGCATTCCTTATGTTATTGGCCAGGCCTGGTATGAAGTTTGAATCTCCGATACGTTGCTGGGCATAGATATTCCAATTGATCTGTTTTATTGAATATATGCCTCTAGTTTTACAGGGAAGATCAATAACGTTGACTACAAGAAATACGTTCAATATTGTTGACTTCTGTTAGATAAGCAGAGGACCGACTAACTATCTATCCTTAACTCGCATGACGATCCACCCTCAAATAGTGATTATCACGATTCATTTTCCTCTTGATAGGTATAAGAAAAACCGGTAACTCCGTGAAATGATTTCTGCCGGTGCTGTGAATCTAAGGAAGAAGAAGATTTTGTCTTTCACCCATGTGTTATTGCCGGCACTTTTCATAAAAAGAACGCAGCTTTTTAACTCTTCCGACATCCTTGACCCAGCCTTCTAATATGAAGATTGCAGCAGTGCCAAGATTCTTTTGGACTCGTTTGGTTGTCTATAGGCTATGTTTGAGTCCCAGCCTGCTTATTAATTGTGGCATAGCATTGTACCTAAATTCTTTGTTATGTGGACGTTGTCTTCAAGTCCGCCACTTAACTTAATGTATACATCAAAAATCGTACGATTTTCTTTCGGCTTTGAAGTGCAGTTCAAGTCATTCTGTTGAAGCTAATCTGAGCTACGCAGATCAATAAACACAACCATGGATTTCAGGTTTTATGTAAAAAGTTTGTAGAGAGGCAGTTTCTTACAAATATTGTAGGTGAAAAGATCATGAAGAACCTGTGGTAATTGCCTGCTCTTGTTACGTTACGTCCAGAGAGACTTGAGCGCTTTTCTGGTGACTTGGAGCGGCAATCATATGTGAATCCAGCTGCGTTAATCGAATTTTAATACTAAGTTTTAATATTGTATACGGTTTTCGGTCTACTTTCTCACACACCTATGTGTGTGTGTTTAATTTTACCCATAAGAAGGGGCCTATAGTTTAAAGCCGATTCCGAACGACGGACTTTTTTGGAGAAACTTTTTATGGGTATTTTAATTACTCGCAGAGTTTTTTCAGAAGATTGCTAAGAGGAAGGAAATATTTGTTGATGTTTCGTCTTACTGGAGATGTCTGAACTTTGGTTTGAACTCACGTTTAATAAGTCAACACACTACCTATTAGACTACGGCATATGAGGAAGAGAATATGACTGTCAGTTTAGTCTCGATGTTTTACAATTCAAAATTACGTTGTTTGTTCTATTCAAATCTACTCTACTAGCTGATGAAGATAAAATACTTTCTGGCCAGAAAACAAAAAATAATTTTCATAGTTTCTTAAGGCATATGAGATGTGGACCTGCCAATATTTATAAAAATATTTCTTGTTTTTATTTGGTATTTTCTATTCTATTTAAAGCATGTTACGCACCAGCCAGTAACAACTTTTTAAATAAAATTTCTCGCCATTATCTTAAGGCAGGGTGATGTAAGCGCCCTGTTGTTGAAAATGCATTTTGAATATCAAAATCGCTGTTTCATATTGTTGTACGTACTTATTTACCAACCCTCTATCTTGCTTAAAACCAAAGCAATTTAATATTTTATTCCATTTTAATTTGAGAAAAATTTCTTAAAATGAAAATTCAAATTTCAGTTCGCATAACTAATAACCATTAATCTACCCAGTGCTCCTTAGCCAAACTGCAATATTCTGTTGATGGTGTCATCATTTGAAAATCATTTCAACACTTAAATATCACAGGACATTCTGAAGAATAATTTAAACACGCAATAAAGAAAGAAGAAAACAACAAGAACAAGAAAGGGAAGAGAGAGAAGAAGAAGAGAGAGAATTTAATTAAATTGTTGCCGAACAAATTATTATTGCCTTAAAAGTGGCGTTAAAAAATCTAAAAGGACGAAGCGAATGTAAAAAAGACATCATTATTAGACCTCAGCTCATAAAAATAATTTTTACTTCACAGACTACAGTCTACAGACTGTAACAACAGCAGAGCACAGCTACAAAGCTTCAGAGGTTTGCACAGACAACAGATGAGTGGGCAGAAACAGAGTGTGAGGATGAGAGAAAAAAATATGGTAAACGCTTGGCTTTATATTTTTTATGATACGTATTGAATGAATCTTATTTAATAAATTTACAACATGTTGTTGTTTTTTTTTTTTTGTTTTTATTGCTGTTGTTGGTTTCATTTGGTTTGTTTGGTTGAGAGAGAGAGAGAGAGATGGTCTTTTATTGTTGGTTGTCACATTTTATGGTCGTCGTTGTTGTTGTTGTTGTTTATGGTTTTTTTTTTCTATTGTTTAATGCATTGTGTTGGGTGTTAAACTGATTGTTTTTGTTGTTATTGTTGTAATAAGTATATATTTATATAGAATATATACATACATACAAAGGCAACAACATTAGAAACAGCATCAGCAGCAGCAGTAAACAAAAAATAATAACAACAATGACAGCAAAATTTTAATGGCAACAACCAACAAGTACCACCACAACGACAATAACCAGCATAAAATGTTTTATTTTATGTTTCATTGTCTTCGTTGTCTTCTTCTCTATCTATCCTATATATGATGCTACGATAGCAAATTGTTTATATACCTATACATATACATATACAGATTTCTTAATAAATAAACACACAACACATATACATACATATACAGTGAAGTATTAAAGTGTATTGTGTACTGCCTGTATATAAAGAAATATTCTCAGACAAATAATATAAACATTGAAGCTCGTTGCCCTCTTGAACGTTAAATTTATTTGATAATAAAAATAAAATCACACAGTCTGTACACAAAGGAATTTTTACGTTGTAATTGGGGTTTGAAAGGTCACATTAAATTAATTTTTAATTGCTAGTAGTAGTAAGTAACTATCACTAGTTATTTCAAAATATATTTTCTTGTGTAAATACGCAACAATTCCTTTTTTTGTTATTATTGAAGACCGAGACTAGCTGCGTAGTCGTTAGTGAAAATGTCTACATAGGCCAGAATTGTTAAATTAATCGATTCGGGTGAATCCTGCTCCTGGCATTCCTTCTCCACAGAACCCCTCTTGCTATGGACTTATATAAGCGTCTTCCAGAAAAACTGACTAAGAATTCCAGCACTTTCTTATTAAGCGGGAGTTAATTTTTGAGCGATCGATTAGCAAGAATAGCAATTAACGAGTCTGCACATACTGCCCAACAAAGAGGAACTCAGTTTTCTTTTGCATACATAACATGCAACACTTTTAGTCAGGATACAACCTAGCCTCTGACACACCACCTATGTTGTGTGCCTTAATTTTACACATGAATGGCAGGACCTACAGTTTAAAGCCGATCCGATTCCGAAAGACAGAATTTTGAGTAACTTTTCATGGCGTTCTTTTACATACATAAACATACATACCAATTATGTGGCCATTATAGCGCTTTTAGTCAGAATTTTGTCCTAATTTCTCACAATACTTATGTTGCCTGCGTTATTTTATACATGAGTGGCGGAACTTGCAGGTTTAAAGTCGATCCCGAACCACAAATTTTTTTGAGAAACTTTTCAGATGGCAATTTTATTTACTCTCAGAGTTTTTGCCAGAAATCTGCTGACAGGAAGTCTCCCGAAGAATATTTTTTTTTCATATTTCGTTTTGTTGTTCTAACCTGGGGTTTGCACCGCGGCCTCATATCTGTTAAGCCAACACACCATCTACTAGACTACGGCGACTACCGTTTTCTTTTAGGATGATGAATGTCATGGCTCAAGTTGACAGGGCATGTAACATTTTTCACTTTGAACCTCTTGTCAGGAGTAAAGTTTGGGAATAAAGTAATCGATTGCAGAAAATGGTTTGTCTGAAAGCATATGCTTTAGCGTTTGATTATTAATATTATCGCGAAGAGGTGTCTTAGTGCTGCGACATTAAGAGTATTTTATCATTCTTTTCACAATTTATAGGTAGCCCTATAATGTCTACTCAAGCTTCCTGATAAATGTCAGGATGCTGCTTAGTATTAAGAAAGGAAGTTCATTGCCTTGAACTTGATATGCATTTAGGGTGTTCTTTCTGAGATGCATTAATGCTTCTCTAATTTTCCAATACTGTGTTCCAGAGATAATTCTCATCGTCACAGAATCTACTTGTTAGACTCGAAATAATCCTCATTCTAAATATGTATTACCCGGCGGATTCAGTGTCCTGTCTAGAGACCTCTTATTCGGGCTAGTCTAATGCATGACTCAGAGCTTGTCTTATTGTTTCTCAAACAAGTTTCGATAGCCTCAAACCCGTATATTTGAAAAGAGTTTTTTGTTCTCTTTTGTCATTCCTTTACTGAGAATACATCCGTTTTCACTTTACAGGAGGATTTGAGTCTCTCAGATTGTTCCATCGATTTAACTTCATAAAAGTTGAGCGCTCGAATGGCACTGCGACAGTCAGAATAGTATTGTTAGATATTGTCTTCTGTACCTCGTATGCAAGTTGCATTCACTACATTTTTAGATGATATACTTTTCCCTTGAAAGATATCCGCCAGTTTCCCTCTGGGCTTGGAATGTTTTTTTATGGTACCAGCAACGTCTGCTCCGGTTTCGAGAACTGTTCTTGCACGATTTCTATACCAAAAATAGTCCCTCTTTTAAAAGATTATGTAGCTTTCAGAGTATTCTCGTTTCTCGAAAGACTACCGCACTGGTTCCAGGTAGATAATGGTTAAGGAAGAAGCTGTCTAGCCAATGTATTTCTTAGGTCCTCCAAACTCTCCAATGCCATCATGGTATGCAGGCTGCTGTTACCACAATAAATAAATTTATTGGAGGCAGATGCAGCAGTGCATTAATAATTTCAGAGAGAAAATGCAAATTGCCAACTGCATAGCCTTAATATATGTTCTTCGAGGGTACAATCCCCAGCTAAAATTGAATTTCCTGCGACAAATTGTTTTAAGCCAATGGGACTTTTGAACTCTATATCCGTTATTGAAGCTTTTGATCAGTTTCGGGTACAGAATTTTAGGTTTAGTCTCTTAAATAGTAGCAATTCAAAGCAATTTATTGCAGCAGTATTGGAATTCATATTCATTATTTGGGAGCCAAGCTACAATACAGTATATGCTGCCGTTTTAAATTTTTTTTATTAAAATTTTCTCCGTGTTTTTTTTTTTATCTTAAAAACTATAAATGGAAATACTTTTGGACTAATCATGATGAATTATGATCATATAAAGACATACATACATAAATGAATTCAGTGTTCAGGGTTAAACCTAGCTTCTTACACCACTTGTAAATGAGTGTAGATTGTATTCAAGCTGTAAAGTGATCACGTTGATGTTTGTGTGTATTTGTTGTGTGTTAAATTTTGCCTGCAATAAAAATTTTGCTTTATGTAAAAACTTTTATTGGTACAACCTTTGAAATATTGTTTTGAAAAAAAAACCGTCGAGAAAAACCTCAAACTAATAATAATGAAAGTCATAAAAACCAGATACAACACAGATTTCTTTCTACTTTTTTCTCCACACTGTATTTTTTTTTTCTTTCTTTCTTTTTAAAAAAAAAATTATTTTAGTCTCGTATATAAAATTATATATGCAAGAGCATATATACACCGGCACATTAAAAAAAAACTTGAAAGTCATGCATAATACTCTCCTAAAAAATATATGTACGATTATACGAGTATATGAGTCTATCTACATTGAATACATTCGAATATAACTTGATACTCCTCGTAATGGTTTGAAGTGAAATGACTCACATGCGATTTTTACTTTTTTTATTGAAAGCAGGGTTTGTCCGTATGGTTGTGCTACTTAATGACTGACTCTTGGTGTTTATGGTTTATGTCTGAACAGTTTATATTTTCTTTATATAAATTAATTCTACTCTACACAAAAGGAGAGCGAAAGAACGAAGAAGGGAGATGAAGACCAAAATGAAACTTTTTTCCTTTAAGAAGGATTCATTTTATATGCAATTGAATAGTACTGTTGAAAAAGTACCATAAATGTGGGACTTAAAGATACTAAAAATTTTTTAAAATTTTATAAACAAGAGAAATATAGGGTGGGTCATCTATTGGTTTCAATTTGAAACATCGGTTATTTCGAATATATGACAATACTTATGTCATTCTATTCTGTTACAATATTCAGTATATTATCCTCACAGCTGAGCTTGTACAACCCTTCTTGGTTTGAGTGATGATTTTTTCGCAGTAAATAATGCTCCATGAATCGTCTATCGGCAATACTTATGCCATTCGATTTTATTACAAATTTCAGAATATTATCTCCACTGGAAGTAATAAACCGATTTACGCTTGAGCAACGTTGGGATTTATTGGGCCAACGAGAAACTGCATGATGATGGCGATTTTGCCAAAAAAAAAGATCATCTTTTCGAATGAATTCCGTTTTCATCTTAGTGGGTACGTTAAAAATCAAAATTGTCGTATTTTGGGCTCAGAAAACCCACACATGGTCTTATAGAAGCCAAAGCGCCCATTACGAGCGCCTGTTTGAAGCGGCTTGTGAGCCATATTTCTTTGAAAATGGAGAATGGCGCAACAATTACGGTCAAGGGAGACACCTATTGGACCCTGATAAGCGATTATTTTGTACCCACTCTTCATGGCATTGATGTCAACGATATTTGGCTTCAGCAGGAGGGTGCAACTTGTAATACATCTCATGCCACAATTGATTTATTGCATCAAACGTTTGATGGCCCTTTAATAAGCTGAAATGGTGATAACAATTGATCGCCAAGAAACTGCAATTTGACACCGTTGGACTATTTTCTGTGGAACGACGTTAAAGAAAAGCCTTAATCCGATAAACCAGAGACAATTGAGCTTTTGAAAGCCTACATTCGTAATGCCATTGCCGAGATATGACCCCACGCATCGAAAAAGTACACCAAAAATTGCTTCGATCAAATGAGATACTATGAGGCCACTTGAAATAAAATTTCATTTCTAACCAGAACAATTGTACTTCACAACTAGAGGATCATTTTGGCTTCACAACCAAAGAATCAATGGCCAACCCTTAGTTTAGGCTAGATTAGAGGACAAGTACAGTACCAGGAGGTTAAGTTGACCCAATGCACAAACGTACTTAAGAAGAAGGGATGAACAGGGGAGGTATAAGAAAAGGAGAGGAGGGTAGAAAAGGGAGAACAGGAAGCGAAGGAATTACACAAAACAATAAACAATTGCCCACATTTTATTTAAAAGAATTTGAAATTAATGTTCACATAAGAATTGTTTACAAATGATTTGCCTAAGGCAAGATAGTTTTTGCAAGGCTGGTTTTAAATTAATTTCAACAATATAAAAGAATTCCATTGCCAGAACTACAATCATAATTAACTTACTCACATTATTTACATCACTATGGGTACAGTAAAGTAATTGAAATGAAAATCTCATCTTACAAACAAAATTTTTGTGAAGTGAACACTATTCTGGTAATTAATACAACTCTTAGGACCTTGTTTTTAAGAGAAAGGCTTTTGCAAAATATAAAAATTTCCCTTTCCAGCTATGAAAAAACATTTGAATTTCTATCGTATCGTCAACATTACAAAGACGTTGATATCGTACTCATACCATTGCATTGCCTGAAATTCAAAAATTATTACGAATTTATTGCATTTCAAAGCCAAAATGAATACAAAAACAAATTTTTATGGAAATGAAATAAAAACAAATGCTTGCAGATGTATGTACGTATTTGCATGTGCATGTGTACAGAGATTGTCAAAGGAAGGAAACAATTTTCTAGAGTAGCTTTTGTATTTTTACTATCTGTTTATTACATGCACACATGCCACATATAAAAAGGAAGGATTATCTGTTAGTGTTGTGTAATAGTATGTGTGTGTGTGTGTGTTTAACTGCATTCGTATATACGGTATCTGCTTTCTATGCCGTATATACCGAGTTGGATAAATAGTTTTATTAAGCAAAGGATTCAATGGATCATGCACATAAGCATATACACACACATCATTAACCCTTTAAGAGTACCTACTCCATATGCATACTTCAAATGTGTAGTGTGTTAAGATAATAACTCTAACACATACACAGACAAACTAATTTAATAGACCCATGCATTGCTAACACACATAAATACAAGGATTGCTTACACCCGACCATAGGTTTACAATACATTTTTAGTCAAGTTTACGATAAAATATCACAATTCACTTGCTTAGAACCGTCTAAGTAACTCTCGCAAATACATACAGATTACCTGATAGATTTTTAGTGATGATTGTCTCTTAATTACAGATGATGGACGTAGTTTAGTAGTGGCTGCTATAATCCATAGTTTTCTACTGAGAAGGACAGTAGCTTTGTTGCCAGTTCCATTATTTTGATCCTCAGTAAGCGATTGATCTGAGGATATGCAACAAATCACAGCACCTGTTTGCATGTATTGCCATGTAAAGTCATCATACATACATACATAATAGGTCATTACAACCCTTTAGTCAAGATTACGACCTAGCTTCTCACAGCACTAATATCGTGTGCCTTAATTTTTATACATGAGTGCTGGAGCCTACAGTTTGAAATCGATTCCGAAAGACAGATTTTTGGAGAAACTTTTCATGGCAATTTTTTTTACTCTCAGAGTTTTGCCAGCAAAGTCCGCTGAGACGAAGCCACCGAAGCAATAATTTTTTTATATTTATGGTTTTGCTCGACGATCTCGGGGTTGGGGATGTCGAACCTGCTTTTCGTCTAATACACCAGATACACTACTCTACTAGATGCGGCGGACTCTTCGACAACGAAACATAGCGTCATAAAGTCGTATTGCCTCACAAAAAATTGTCGCAGGAAATTCAATTCTGCTGAGAGGACAGTCGGACGAAGAAATATTTTTTCATATTTCGTTTTTGATGGAGATGCCTGACCGGGGCCTCATGTCTAATAAGTCACACACTACCTTCTATTGACCACGGCGAATAGCCACAGGTTTGTTTAATTGTTGTACTGGCGTCAGTTGGTTATTACAACCCCCTTTACGTCAGGATTACGCAACCCCAGTTACCGCTTGTTGGATTTAATTTGTATCCATGATGCTGGACGTACAGTATAAAGTCCGGATCCGACATGATAGTTGAAGCAATTTTTAATAGAAAGTATTCATTTACAACTGAGAGCTGTTCGAGATATCTAGGCCTGTGATTGGATACACACAGAGCCTCTCGTTTAATAAGGTCAACACACTACTCTCCTACGACTGTGGCAACCAGCAGTATCTCAATAGCACCAGAAACTGAAAAAAGGTCGCAGAAGCTTTACTATGTTTAGAAGGCAGTTTCGAAGGTGCATTTTTTAACACGACAAATTTTAAAACTGTGCTTTCCAATGGGCAAATTCTCTCTCACCTT
>QOCX01005930.1:0-12067 GCA_005959815.1 Sarcophaga bullata | reverse complement strand
GTGACCCACACAATTTCAAAAGTATTGTGTTAAGCATGTGAACAAAGAAGAATATGTTACAAGACCCCTTTGATAAAGGAGTATTGTGAGTACTCCTGAACAAATAGAAAAACAATGAAAGACAACACAGATAAATTTCCAAAGAGCAGCATAAAGAAAAAGGTAAATTTGAAAGCGTTGAGATTTTCTCCCCATTTAATGCATGGGAATGGTAGTCGGCATGGTGGAGGGTAGATTTTAAAACGGTTCTTGTCTACGATAAATGATTTCATATGGGATCCATACAGTATTTATTCGTACGTATTCCTAGGCCTTTTCCATACTTTCTCAATTATTCAATACAACCCTTTAGTCAAGATTACAACCTATGTTCTCACACCACCCATGTTATATGTGTTAACTTTATCCCTGAACGACAGATGTTTGAGAAACTTTTCATTTAATTTACTGTCAAATTTTTGGCCAGAAGACTGCTGAGAGGAAGTCGTTGAAGAAATATTTTTTCATACTTCGTTTTGTTGGAAATGTCTGAGCTAAACTTTGAACCTCAGCCTCCCATCTAATAAGCTACCTACTAGACCACGGCTACTACGTTTCCATGATCTACAATATGCAATCCATGGTTTTTTTTTCTGTTAATCGTCTGGACCGTACACACGAACTGCGCAGCTCATCTTTGCTGTACATCTCTTCAAAATTGAACTTATATCAGAACATACAATAACTGATTTGAACTGTACTTAGGTAGATAGATAGCTAGACCGTCTTCCCAAGGAATACGGATGAACGTTCTTAGGCCACAAGAGGTCCATTGTGATACCACAATCTTCTTCAATTATTGCCAAGACCTGAAACTACTTAGAGTTTCCAGTGAACCGACTCAAACTGCCGATGTCAATGTTTGATAGATCACCAAGATGCCTCTGCACCAGTAGGTGAAGAACAGTCTTATTCTCCTCCTCATCTCTGCAGATTCTATAGAAATCATTTGCGAAATACCCCAGACCATTATGTTGGTCCTAGTACACTAATAGCTGCATGGCTAACGGAAAGTAGGGTGATATTTCGATTAGAGGCATTTGCATAAACAAATAATCGGCAACCGCAGCCTGTATTGCCATCACTTTCGCCTGAAATTTTTCTATTTTGGGGTCGATAGCCATAGCTCTCTCCATAAGGCTAACGAATTATTGCCGCGTCTTTCAGTCGCAAGTTTCCGTCATACAGGTAGCAGTAGGGATTATTAGGGATGAAAATATCTTTGGAAATAATACTTTCTGATAGTAAGGCAGCTGTTAGAGCACTGCTTTCCAACTTAACGAACAATGTGGCTGCATTTATGTCGTACCTGAACATATATTGGTATTCCAAGCAACTGCGGAGCGGATAAAATGACCAGGCGTGGCACAAACATTAATATCTCCAGAGAGTTCCCTTTGAAGGCCAGTAGGTTTATAATTGGCAATGCTTTTTTGACTCTGCCAACGAAGTGTGGGCGGTTTCGTAAACGGACAAAATAGTACAAACGAGGAGAATAATATAAGCTGGCAGAATAATGTAAAAGACACACTGAAAGTTTATAGAAACTTGAAAGCAGCACGTTTGTACTCATGAGCAAACTGTAAAAACAAGAAAAAAACAGAAACTGTTTCTCATCTCTTGGGTAGATCTCAATATTATGTTGAAAAAGGAAGCAAATTAATATCTACTAAGTAAACGACTTAAACGGTCTATCAACTATGGAGTCTTAGTTTTAGGAATTTAAGTCGCTTCTCTGAAAGATCAATTCCAGGATTAGAAATCACAATCGGTATTATATGGATTGAGTAAGTCTAGCTTTACTTTTGACTCATGCGCAAACGTCAATGGGAAAATCGTTTTGCCTATGAATACCAGCAGTTCAATGTCATTCAAGGACAAAAGAAGTTGAAGGATGAATAGGAAGGAGGAGCGCTGCCCATATGCCCAAATCAGGATCATTCATCTCGTCTTTCTAAACTTTACTTTCAATGCGTCAAAGCTGTGCGTTTCATATAAAGTTCTACAAAGAAATACGTATTTAAGGTATTCGTGTCTATGCTGTAATAAAACTACAGTTAGAGATGAACTTTTTTCGATAACATACATACACAAATCATTACAAACCTTCATTCATTAATTTTATACATGAGTGGCTGGACCTACAGTTTAAAGTCGACTCTGAAGGTTTTTGATTTTTTGAGAATCTTATCACGGCAATTTTATTTGCTCTCTGATTTTTGCCAGAAATCTGCTGAGAGGCAATTGGCAAAGAAATATTTTTTCATTATTTCGATCTCATCCGTGGCCCTACATCTAATAAGTCAATAAAGTACCTACAAGAATATGTTTTTTCGATTCCTTTACGCCAATTTTGTTCATTCGGGTTTAATGACCTGCCAAATATTTATCGCACTTAGCAGTAAAATACGGTTGACCAAGTTAATCAACAATAAACCTAAAATCATCATCAGAATTGAAAAAAACTCAAACATTTTGAAGACAAACTGTGAGAACAACGGTGTTAAATCTAGAGACCACTTGACTTTATTGACGCTATTTTCAACTAAATTTGTTAGGAAACGTCTTTCTGGCATCAAATTGTCTAATTGAACAGAAATTGTTGACAATTTTTTTTTGCGCTTAATTATTCAAGCATATTAAAAATAAATCACAATAAATTTTATCAAATTTCGTTTATTATTACGCAGGAAATAACGTTTATTTTTTGAAGTTTTATCAACATGTTTTTCTGTTTCTTTTTTATTTGGCATTTATTTTTTGTTTTTTTTTTTCTTCTTTTTCAACACATAAATATTCCAACTAATAAAGTTAAAGAGAATAAAAATTTATTTTATTTTCGTATTTCATTAGAAAACACCATTTCCCTTCGATATGCTAAATACTACAGCTGTATAAACACTTATGCTATAAACACAATAAACGCAACGCGGCAAGCACAACAATTTTTCGCATGCAGCTAAGGTAAGCTGCATGCTCATTAATTGTAATAAAGACAGCAACGTAGTAAAGTATAAGCAAAACAAATAAGAACTAAACACTCCATTTATTCTTTATCAGTGGTGTCATTTTGCGTTATATTTCTATCTCGCATCATTAAGTCGCCGTAGTATAGTAGCTAGTGTGTTGGCTTATTAGACGAAAGGCCAAAGTTCGAATCCCCGATCAGACATCAAAAACGAAGAGATGAAAAAAAAAATATTTTCTTCGGCGACTTCATCTCAGCAGATTTCTGGCAAAAACTCTGAAAGTAAATAAAATTGCCATGAAAAGTTTTTCCAGTCGACTATAAACTGTAGGTCCCACCACTCTTGTATAAAAATAAACGCACACAACATAAGTGGTGTGAGAAGCTAGGCTGTAATCCTGACTGAATGGCCAATTATGTATGTATGGTATTTCCAGGTTATTGTATTAATAGCATTAACCCTAGCACTGCCAGCACAAATCATCTCACTAGGAGCACACGAACAAAAGTAGAAATTGGCCGAAATGCAAAGCAGCAGAATCGTTGTTTGTTGTCGCGCTGCGTTTGCTGTGTTGTGTTTATTGTGTTTATATTAAGGTTGTTGATTTAAAAGTTTGAATTTAAAAATGCAGTGAAAGAAAAAGGGTTTGAAATTTTGCCAAATTAATATTCTTGTTGTGAAGTGGAATTGGAACTATGTGTGCCGCGACTGACCTCACAGTACCTCATTCAATAGAATCAATTTGTGTGCTCTTTTTCAAATGTATGTGGTCGTATCTCAGCGATGGCATCACGAATGTTGGTCTTCAGTTACTCGTTTGCCTATGGTTTGTTGGCTTAACACTCTTCTATAAGGGCAAGCCACAAAGAATAGCCCAAAGGTGTCAAATCGCATTAGTTTGAAGGCTAATTAACATCAGCATTTCGGCTAATTAAACGGTCATCAAACGTTTGATGCAATAAATCGATTCTGGCATGAGATGTATGGCAAGTTACAGCATTCTGTTGAGACCAAATATCGTTAATATCAATATCATGAAGAGCGGGTACAAAAAAATCGGTTATCATGGTACGATAGGTATCTCCATTGACCCTAATGGTTGTGCTTTTCTGAGTTTCAAAGGAATATGGGTCAATGATGCTTCCGCTCTACAAGCCGCACTAAACAATCACTCGTAGTGAATGCATTGGCTTCTATAAGACCACGTTTGGGTTTTCTGAGCCACAAATACGGCATTTTTGCTTATTAACGTACCCAACCAGATGAAAATGAGCTTCATCCGTAAAGGCATTTTTTTTTCGACATCATCATGCATCTCGTTGGCTCCTATAACCAACCGAACATCATCATCAACATCAACTCTTCAACCAATTGAACTTTGTAAGGCATTATACCGAGATCTTTTCGCAAAATTCGATGTAAACTGGCGAGGGAAATGTTCAATTTTTGAGAATGATGAATAGTTGTTGTTGATGAATTCTCACGCAAACTTTCAGCTACAGCTTCGATATTTTCGGGTGTAAGCACTGTACGAATACGCTCACATCTAGACACATCTACAATGAAATCAGTCTCATGAACTTTAGCAATAAACCTGTGTATACCGCACACTGTTCGTCCTTCTCTGTGACCGAATTTTGTATGAAATTTTCGTAAAATTTCCGATCAACTGTCGCGTTGTTTTGAAATAAATATTCCAAATAATTCCAACGTTGCTTAAGCTAAACGAAGTATATGTTATCGACAAGCAGAGAAGTGCGGCGTAATGATTCTCAGATTACGACCGATAATTATACTTTTGATATAGTCAAGGAATTTATCTATTTTGGCTCCGCCGTTACCACCAAAAATGATGTCAGTCTGGAGATCAAGCGCAAGATCACTCTTGCCAACAGGGCTACTATGGTCTCAAAGTCAATTGAGTAACAGAAGCCTCTCTCGTGCGACGAAACTAATACTCTACAAGACGCTCATCCTACCCGTGCTTCTTTATGACGCAGAGGCATGGACCTTATGAAGCAACGATGCAGCAGCTTAGGAGTGTTCGAGAGAAGTTCACGTAAGGTCTTCGGTCCAGTGCGAGTTGGCGAAGATTTCCGGCATCCGATACAACAGTGGAGCTGTATGACAACGATGTTGTGCAGCGTATTAATATCCAGCGGCTGCGCTGACTCGGCCATGTCGTTCGAATGGAGGAGGATGCTCCGGCGAGACGGGTATTGATGCGGAATCTGCGGAAGTCGGCGAAGAGGACGACCTTGTATCCGTTGTAAGGACCAAATCGAGGAAGCCTGTCATCGATTAATGTGACCAACTGGCGTAGGCGCGCAAGAAGCAGAGGCGCCTGAAGATGTGTTGCGGCAGGCCGAAATCCGTTAATCAGGTTGTTATGGCCAATTAAGTAAGTAAGCTGAAGCATAAATCGATTCATTGGTTCAGTGAAGATAATTATTGGATTTTGTGACGGAATAACAAGTATTGCCAGATTCGAAATAACCGACGGTGCAAATTTAAAACCATTATTATGCCATTTTATAAATGGAAACGGTGTAGTGTTTATCTTTCCTAAAAATATAATAAAAAACAACGGGATAACAAGTACGAAATTGTTGATAAAAAAAAAAAGAATGGAAAACGTAAACGAGAAAAACGAACAAGAAAATAGTTAAACTGTTACAAGATGTGGCCTTGTTATCCCTTTCTTTTTTATTTTCATTTTCATTTTTATTTTTATTTTTATTTTCGGTCTTAAATTTATGACTCCATTACCAAAAAGAATAATAAGCAACTTTTCTACGTTTATTTTCTTATGTTTTCTTCAGTTTTAGTACGTTGTTTCTTTGTTCGCTTTTTTCTTTTCTTTTTCTTTTCTTGTATTTTTTAGTAACTGTTAGATTGACAGGCGGCCATAAGAGAAAGAAAAATCAGCAACAAAATGAGTACGAAATAAAATAATACCAGAAATAATAAGAAGTAATAAAAAAAAAAAGAAAAGAAGACGGTAGTTTATGGCTGCTGTAAATTAGTACCTTTCAGGATTACCAACTACACAACTACTACAAACGTTTAATAAAGTGAGCAAAAAAAAAAAGAGGAAAAGGATCAGGACACCGAAAGCAAAGAAACAAAAATTAAATGAAACGATGTTAGCACTGAAAGGGACAATAAGTGGGGCGTCAATGGTAATAAGCGCCTGTAATAAAATATAAATACTAATAGATCAGATAAAAACATTACCAAAAAAAAAAAACAAAACAAAACATGAAAAAACTGTGGTCTGCGACGATAAGGCCAAAAAACGTTTAAAGGTATGTCAAATTGGAATGTTATATTAACATGTCCACGCAAAAAGCTTTAAAGTCAAAGCTATAGCATTCAGTCAGGTGTGCAGTCATTATTTTACTGTAGGCATCCTTTTTGAATCTAGACCTAAGACCGACCGAGTTCCTGAGTTGGTTGGTTGAGAGCCACCATCAGTACATTTGACTTTTTTAAGAAGCCTTTTTCACAAACGTCTTTATAAAAAAAAACCAGCACCGACCTCCTAATACCAAATCAAAGGTTACTGAAAATGCGCGTGGAGTGCCGAAAGCGGAATGGTGTCACCTCCGGAAACGGTTGAACCACGTCGCGATTGTGGCAGCGCATTGACGGAAGAATACGGGGCAATAGTCCGTTGCCTTCTGGCTGAGATATGTACGACCATGGCGGTAGAGATGAGAATGCTCAGCCAGCTTGTGGAGTCTGTCGCGTGGACGTATCGAAAGATCACGCAAGTACCAGTTGAGCTGAATCAAATCGTCACATACACATGTCCGGCTAGAACATGTCTCGATTGAATGGAGTCTCTGCGCCAGCAATTTAAAGCTCCGCAATTCCTATAAAATTCTTTTGCATGCATTCTGTAAAGATACGAAATTTGTCTGCATGCGTAGGTACGTCAGTCTCTCTCCTCACAGATTCATAACGGCTGGCAGAAGTATAGACCAGCGAGCCGATGACAAACAAGTTTGTAGGCAGGTTGATGTCACTGCGTTTCAAAGAATCAGTTATACGATTTAGTCCTCTGTTCTTTCCTGTAGGATCCAGTGCGCGTCACCAGGACGAGGAGAGTTAAAGGTACTTCCTGTTACTACGACAGTAGAATTAGTCCAGTTCCTCATCAGTTCTCAAGTTAATGGCGTATCTCTGCATCCCCAGTTCACAAGAACCACAATTCCAATAAAATTGCAAGTGTTCCATAAAAAGATCCGAATTTGCCTGTAATGAGGCATACGTAAGTGAAAGGTAGTATTATTCCTCCACGGATTCCAAAAACAACTGCAACAAGTTCAACCTAGGGAAGAGTTAAAGTTCATCGATCTGTGGCATTACTGCGTGACATCCGATAGTACAGTTGTGATGACATGAAGCGAGGTTAATGGGAACACCAAGACAAAATTTATTCTCTTCCTTTTCAGATTAAACCAGTATGGTCCGAATTGTCTAACAGTTCTGGATTGCTAATCCCTACACCGCCTTGGCCATGCGATAGTGACAAGAGGACGAGTTACGATCACAAGGCATTTTCTGCAGCTCCCAATGATGTCACATGACAAGATTTGTAGGCAGCCTGACGGAAGCTCTAATATCTTAACACATACACATATGTATACCACAGCATTTAGTGTCGTCGGTATTGACCTGAAGAGAATTGCTAGGAATCTTTTGACAGCCTATGGTTGGGATCAAAAAAGCAACAGTTACTAGTAGTCTAGGGTATCCTGGTAGCGTGGTTGGTAGTATGCTATACTATTAGCGTGAAGATACACCGAGCATAACGTACATGAGTCATAATAATTAAATATAATTTGTAACTGTAAACTGAAATTAATAAGCAAATACTAATGGTCCAAGAAAATGGCATTGTTTTTAACTAGTTATACGCTTTTGAAAGCAAATTGAAAAAAAAAAATAATCAAAGTTTTCTGTAAGACTGTTTGGAGCCTAAATTTTCTTTACGCTTCATTTAATAACATTATCACCAAAACGATTTCGTTACGCTGTATGGACTTGGATCATTTCGTTTTCATTAGTACGTATGTAGGTGTGTGTGTGTGTTTAATTCCATTTAGAAAGTTGTTTTTTTTTTGCCCAAAAAGTCTGTTTAAATACACGCACATCAACAGAGAAAAATTATCATCGACAAAACGATCTCCAAGCAGTTTATAACACACATTGTTTGTTTGTATTCATGTACACATGACAGGCAGTGTACACACATACACATACATTGAATATCCATTAAATAAATAATAAAGTCCTTAAATATTTCATTGACAAGCAAAAAAAAAAAAATTTTTTTTTCGGTTGGATTTGTAAAACTCTCCCCAATTTCTATTGTTTTAAGGAAAAGCAAACAAAATCTGTCGTAGAATCTGTCAAAACAGTTTTTTGTTTTTTCTTTTCTTTTCATTTTGTTGCCTTTGTTTTTTTAGGAAGAAACAAAAACAAAAAAAGAAAATCAATTTTGTTAAGAGAGCATATCATGAGAAAATCATGTCATTTTATTGGAAATTTAATCGCTACAAATTCATTTTCTTTTTTTTTTTTTTCGTCTTCATTTTATTCTCAATTTCAATTTGTTCTACTTCGTAACATGGTTTTTTGATTTAATTTATTGACGGCAAACGAAAGAAAAAGAAAAAGAAAAGAAAAATATCTCACAACATAATGTTAAAGGATACAGTGTGGGATGGAAGATGAGGACATAAGCTTCTTATATTTCACGAAAATTCCATTTTTTTCGTATTTTTTTTTTCTTGCTGCTTTTAAAGGAAGAGTCAATTTGAGCCTTGACGGATGACAACAAACAATCTCTAAACAATCAATTTGACAGGAGTTTATTTCATATACTCTTTTACGCTTTTTGAAATCTTAGCAATCTTTAAAAATCTGCCACATCACTGCAAATAATAAAGAGAGATATTAGTCAGAAGGGTGTCTGAAAAGGATTCTTTTCGAAAAAAATTATGAAATTATAATCGTGGAATAAAAACTGATTTAAACGCAATACTTATAGGCTAGTAAATAGTGTATTAAGTGATTCAACTTCAAGCTCAGCCATCTCGAACAAAAAGAAATACGAAAAAATATTTCTTTGGCGAGTTCCTCTCAGCAGTCTTCTGACAAAAATCCTGAGAGTAATATAAAATTGCCATAACAAGTTTCTCAAAAATCTTTCGTTCGGTGTAGACTTTAAAACTGTAGGTCCCGCCTCTCATGGATAAAATTAACCCACACAACATACATAAGTGGTGTGAGAAACTAGGTTGCAATCCTGACTAAAGGGTTGCAATGAATAATTGTATGTAGCACCTTTCAAGTGTAATAAGTTTAGGAAATAATTCCAGAAAATGAAAATTTTCATGTGTGATATGACGATTCTTTGGATTAAAATTTCAATAAAATTTCAGCATGACCATGATTCCAAATAAAATATCTCCAAGCCTGTCTTAAGGGCCATTATAGCTTCCGGATTATTTAAACAACCTCAGTAATGAAGGCAATGCTGCTCTTAATCTAGCAGTAATGGTGGCGAAATTCTTTCAAAATAAATCAAATTCTTCGAAAGACTTAATCTCCATCTCCATAACTAGTGTAGTGTTATGGAGATCGAATCAGTGCCAATAAATCACAATGTGGATATGATCTTAGGTTAGGTTCAATTGTCAGGCGTCTCAATAACTTACATGGATCCCATGTTAGGGCACATGCTAACACCGATATTACCTCTTTCGTTAGACATTTTCATCTCACAGTTGACATCTCGCAGCCATTCTGATAGTTGCACGAAGATAGGCGTTCTATTCAATTTAACTTTAACTAGGTAATTTCTGTCACCAAGATCCACGTGTTCACGATTTCAGTTGTCTTTTCCTTTTCTCTTCGTTATATCTTTTATAGAAGTCATTGAGAGATTTTTCCAGCCTCTGAATGTGTGCACATAGCGGAAAGTGTTCCATAATAACCGCAACAGGATTCCTATAATGGGCTCTGCTTAGGTTTAAAGAAGAAGTAGTTTGTTGGCTTATTAGACAAAAGACCAGGCTTCGAATCCCCGGTCAGACATCAAAAACGAAATGTGAAAAAATATTTCTTAGGCGACTTCCTCTCAGCAGATTTCTGGCAAAATCTCTGAGAGTAAATAAAATGTCGTCCCCGATGAAAAGTTTCTCAAGAATCTTTCGTTCGGAGTCGACTTTAAACTGTAGATCCCGCCACTCATATATAAAAATTAACACACACAACCTAAGTGGTGTGAGAAGCTAGGCCGTAATCCTGGCTGAAGGGTTGTAATAGCCAATTATGTACTTATGTTAGTTTTAAAGCAAATTTTGTTCTGTGTATCGTGTCAGACCCATCTTTATTTTTCTGCAAGGAGTTTCAATATTCCATACTTCTTTAGCAACTAAATGAAGTTTGAGTGAGAGTATTTGTTTGCTCTTCTACAGATTCAAAGCAACTACTGGAGTCAATCAATAGGCGTAGAGCAGTGAATCGTGAGACTCGTTTGAGCGGTTGATAGTCCTTCTTTTTTTCTTATCAGTTCAGCATGGACAAGAACATGGTGTACTACGACCGGAGAATACCCAGTTTAACTGAATCAATCATGACACATACGTCTGCTAACATATCCCTGCACCCGCCAATTCTCAATATCATATCCCTGCAGCCGCCTTAATTTCCAAACAAATTCCTATGTCCAGGCACTTCATTAGTTCACTTTCTTTCCAGATTAGTACAGCATGAACCAGATCATGATGCCAACGAATACATTAACCTTTTGGTTGGCATCTGACATGACACCACCTACGATATAAGCAAGTGGACGAACTAGATCAGTAAGAGAGGGAATGCATATCAAACATTAATGTGCTAGACCAGAAATATTAATACTGACTCACATGAAGTTACAGGAGCGTGCTTGACTGGTTCTTATGCACACAGAACATTGCCTTAAAGTGGTTGTCAGCTGGATGGTGGATAGATGATTAAATAATTTAATTAATCCAATTTATTTAATCTTATTGTATTAAATGAATATATTTTAGGGATTTTCACTTACTGATTAACCCACGTAAGATTACATGAATTTTTTTTAAGTAACTTTTAGAATTTTATTTTAAAACCTTACCATGACTGATCCAAATTTGATGGATTACTACTAGAAATTTTGACTGAGCATGTAAAAATAATGTCAATTCATTAATTGAATTAATAACTGAATTAAGGGCATCTCTAGGCATTTTATGATATTCTTTGCTTTTTCTTTGATATTGAAAAATACAATTTATTTTAAAATTGTGTTCAGTTTTAATTAAATTACGTGTGATTAATAGTGCAATTTTGTTTGCCACTGTTTACAACTTATTCTAACGGCAACAATTGCTTAATTTGTTATTCCTTCGCTTATGGCCTTTGCACAATTGTTCTGTAGATCTTTGTAACGTAGATCTTCAAACCACAATGCGTCTTCTTCACTCAAGACTGACTGAACTTTATAGTACAACTCTACATGCTTTGCCTTGCCTTTTATATAACGACGTAAACAGTGAATGGACAAGGTCCGAGTCTTCGCCTTCTCGAATGAATGTTGTTTACATTCATGCATGATTACTTGTTTGTTGTTCGTGTACTTTGTTTACATTTATCCTTGCAGTGTTGTTGTTGCTCGTTGGTTTACTCGTTTATACATTTTTCGTTATACTGATGTTGTTGCTACATTTTTGTTTTGTTTTTATAGCTTTTGTTTATCATTTTAGTGTTAAACGATATTACATCATTTCCATTTTCGCAACAATATTTTTAAAATTTTTGACCACCTCAAACATAGGGTGTCTTATAAAGAATGAACTTTTCGATTTTAAAAGAAAAACAAATAATTTTGAGAAGTCATAATTTGCTTTATTGGTTTGTAAGGACGGCATATTCCGAGTAATAAATTATCTACCGAATGATGATACCATGGCTTCGATTGTGAGCTCATTATTATTGTTTTTAATTCACAGAGTTGTATT
>QOCX01005928.1:1767-12070 GCA_005959815.1 Sarcophaga bullata | reverse complement strand
CATAGAAAAACTATAAAAAGAAATTAAAATTGAATTAAATTTAACCGTGATTATTTAATAAAAAACCAGCTTTTTATTCTGTTACTACTTAACGTCCAGTAAAGAGCAATTATCTTTAAATCCTTTAGCAGCTCCTATACAAAGTCATATGGTGGAAAGTATAGACTTTAGCCTGACTTAGTAAGACTTTTTAGCCTATCGAATTTGACTAATGTAGAGCCTTGACTTTCTTCTGTATATATATCGGCGTTATTCCGAACAGTAAGCTGAACTGAAAGAGGAATGTCGAGGATAGAATGCAGAGCACCTTCAATGCTTAAGACCAGTGTTGCAACACCACATAAAACAATTGATGATTTCCGCTTAGGTTAATTTATAAGATCCATACGGCAGTTGGATATTGATGGATGCTTGAACATGGCACTACAAATTACCGTTTAAGTATTATCGTAGTTAGAAGGAGGTGATGTCAGACTATTCTTGACGTTATTGTCACAACAAATTCACTTGAATGAGATATAAAGCCCTGTCCGATACGTACAGTCAATAAGCTTGAGGGAATTGTTCGGTGTTCCGGTAATTAAAATTCCTTCCCTTTTTTGGTAAGCAGATGACTGACTATACCATTCCCGAGGCTGTGTTTATACAAAGTTTAAGAGTTCTCATTGCATATAAGGCTTCATGGAATAGCGAGAAGCGTCTAACATAGATTAGGACACCCATTTTTACGGATGGATAGAAAAAACAGATACTGGTGCTATAAGCAGTTTATTATCGATGACAACGATATCGATGATGCGGTTTTCACGCGGAGATCTTTAGTTTATCGAAGGCACTTTAAGCCGTTGTCATCCTTTAGCCTTCTATTCAATTTTATTTCGTAGAATGTAAGTCGTTAGTGGTTTGCCAATGTAAAGACTCCATAAGTGTGTTTGGACTAGATCGAATAAGTTTCAACTGGGGCCAATAAAAACTCATTGTAACACCAATTATGCCTATTCCGCCATTTCTCTAAGGTTTATGTGATCTAAAAAGCTGTAGATATTGTCGACATCAGCTTTAGCTACACTCATTCGTCCAAAAATACCTCGTCTGACATTCTCAAATGATGGACAGTAACAGAGAATTTGCTCCTGGGCACAGTAGCAAATGCTCTTGCCGCTAAAGGTCCGCAAAAAGGATTTTAAAAGGAATAATAAAGGTCTTCAATAGTACCTTAGTTACTAGCGGATTCGCATGCAAAACCTGTTGTATAGTGTTAGACATAGGTATGGAGCTTAGGACTTTCGGTACAGCCCTTATGAGTTCGAGCAGAATATGTTCCAGCTGTGAGGCTTTGTTCTTTTTAAGAAAATTGATGAACTCAGTAATTTCCCGCGTATTGGGTGGATCAACAGGATTCTATCTGACATTTTCATATGCAAATAAGCAGAATTGCTGTGTAAGCGGCACATTTCGATGCCAACTTGGCTGTACTTAAAATACAAATTTCAAGGTTTTGTTAACAATTTTTAATCTTAATTCCATGAAATAAATTTTTATTAACCTTCACTTGTATGTGAACTTATCATGGAAAAAGAATCTTTGGTTTAATAAGCTGGAATTAAAATAAAATTGATACTTGACACTGGGCTCCTTATGTGGTATGAGAGTTTTCGTTTCTCTCTTTTTGTTTACACGTATGTATTGTAAAATAAAACAAAAGTTATAACAAGAGCACAAATCTTCTTCTTTTCATTGTAATTTTGTTTGAAAATAATTGTTTCACAGGGATATGAGAATAGTAACCAAAAATACAACAACAACAACAACAACAACAAACAAACAAACAGATGATTAGGCCAGTAGTTGATTAGTAGTTCAACAAACAGTAGCCGTTTTTAAAGTTTCAATTTTCATTTTCATTTGTTTCGATAGGCGTTTCATGTGTGGCATGAAAGTATTCATTTTTATTCACATACACATGCCTTTGTATCTCTAGATCTTTGCACATACGTACATACATGTTCCTTTTTTTTTTGTTTAATTGTTTTGTGTTCCTTTTTTTCCAGTTTTCCTCATTCGATTTGTGTATGTAGGCGTCAACACATTTGCCACCTTTTTTTTTTCTTGTGCACTAATTTTTTCAAATGCCGGCATTTCGGCTTTTATCACACTTTCGAGTGTCTTGACAAGAAAACTTCAGTAGAATTTATGGTATTGTAGCTGATGACCGACCACTTGAATTACATAAAAATTGGCCATCAAACTAAAGAACAAAAGGATAACATTTTGCATGCATGAGTCTCTCATGAGTTTTGACCAGCCAGCCATTCAGCCAGCCAAATAGGCAACAAACAGGCAGCAAACAAAACATCAATGCTTAAATAGCCAGGATAATAAAGGATTATGATGATGATGCTGATGATGATGAGAATAAGTATGAGACAAGCAAACAAATCAACAACTACACCGAAAGAAATTTATTTCTGCAAGTAAGAAGAAAAATGAAACAAAAACTTGCATAGAATTTTTCTCAGTGTATTCATCCTGAGATTTGCATGATTTTTTCTCTTTTTTTTCTTGCAAAAATAATTGCAAAAATAACACTTCAACAAGCACACACACTCAAAACTACCAGTATAATAACAATAAAAGCAAAAATACATCAACAACAATTAGATCAAATGACCAGAAAGAAAGGAAAGTAAAAGAGAAAAAGAACACACAGGGTCATTAGCAGCCTTAGTAGCATCATGTTAAGGACACCTTATGGATTGCTTTGTTAGATCAGTAAATAATCTGTGATTGTTCTTCATTGTCTTTGTTTTTCTCATAAAATTTTGTTCCTTTTTCTATGGAATTTAAAAATTCTTATCAACACATATGGGTGTTGCAAACAGTATCCAACGCCCTCTATACATATTCATACAACACTGTGGAGTGTGCCGGCAATTTTGGTTTTATACGTGTAAGTATGTACATGAGTGTTTAATGATCTGATAGTTTGATAAGTTTATTGATGCTTCTTTATACTTAATATAAGACAAAATTACTTGGGGTTTAATAAGGCAAAAAGAAAATTTATGGAACATGTGTTCCTTGTTTATGTCAACTCTTTACTTCTGATTTGCTTTTTCCACAAAAGTTTCGTGATTTTTATCGCATTTGCTGTACTTAATTATCACCAATATACAGGGAATTTTTTTATATGATTTCAACGCTCTTAGCGGTTCAAGTGCTCTTTTAAAAAATCTCCGGTTCAAACCAAGCTTAAAACGGTTTTTTAGCCTTACCACCCATATGTGAAACCCTTTTAAATGGTCTCTTCCCTATATAACGTTCAAACTGCTCCATTCATTCCTATTCACTCGTAGTCAAGTTGCAAAGTATTCCCAAAATCGTAAAGTTTAATGATTCTGTTCAAGAGACATTTAAGGAAAGAGTTATCAGCCCCTCGATTTGTTAGATCGTGATCGATATCAACTGAGGAATCTCGTGTTAAACAGGTCTTCTACTGGCGTCCACTAAAATATGCCAGAGCGCTTAAATCCAACCACGCCTTAACCAACGCTGCAGGACAGGTTTCCAGCGAGTGACAGTCAGGTCACTCAGGATTACAACCTAGGTTCTCATACCACTTATATTGTGTGTGTTAATTTTATACATGAGTGGAGGGATCTACAGTTTAAAGTCTACTTAGGACTACAGATTCTTTTTATTTTTCTTGCCAATTTTTCGTAATTTTGTTTGTTGATGTCTGACCTGGGCTTCGAACTGAGACCTCACGTCCAATAAGCCAACACACTAGCTACTACAGTACGGCGCGTACTGCCTTCTTCTATTTTAATTACAGCCTCTGTAAATCTGGTCTCCATCACCATATGCAAATGACCATCAGAGCCAACAGCCACCCTGTAGGATAGGTTTACAACGAAAGACAGCCTCTACATCTTATTTAACTCCGTCGGAACTGTTTTCAAATATGGATTGCTTGATCATCTGGTATACATCCAGGCCATAATTCCGCACCCCTAGGATTTTCCTGCAAACCTTTGGCTTGAAAATATGTCTATATGAGCAGGATATTACTGCTGACTATAAAAGCAACCACAATTGTCATTGTTGACAACCAGGTCAAGCAACCTGGTTCTTACAGCAGTTGAGCTGATAAAGCTGAGGCATTCAGAGGCTATTAACCCGTCGAGTAGGATCCAAAACTTCTGTTTGGGAGGTCAACATCAAATGACAAAGCCCTGCAATGATATGAAACAATAGAGAAGGTTTTGGTCCAAATCCGATGGGACAAATTTGTATACATTGGGCCTGGATCTTGAGGAATCCCCACAATAACTAATAGTCTCGTAATTTTTTATTCAATTTAATTTTATCATAAAAATTTGTTTCTTTTCCCATAAGTAAGTGCTAATTGACACACACCACCCACTCCCCCATCTTAAGGGTACAGTCATTTCGCTCTATAACTTTTCTGTCTTCACCAACCGCCACCCATTGACCATTATCTGCTGCTGCTGCTACTGTTGTAACTCCTTGTTGTTGTCAATTTTAGCCTCATAAACTTTATTAATTTAATATCATTCAACATCCTTAACTTTTCATGCTACACAAACAAATATTGTATTTGCAAATGTATTGTAAGAGTATGGAAGTGTGTATGTGCGTTGATGCCGACAATATGTTTACAAAGCCACAAAACTATTTCATAATTTTGCCAATACGTATGTATGCGTGCCTTTTTACAAATCAATCATTCAAATGATATACTAACGGGATAGAGAGAGATAGAAATAAATCTTCAGATTCGATTTTCATGTCATTTTAACCACGTACACCCATAAAATCCACAAACACACACTCACTTAGACACTTTCCTTATAAGATACCCTCTTTCACTTGACACGTCTGCTTGGGTCTGTTTGTTATTGAATTGAATTTATAACGGTATTTGCTATTATATTTGTATGGCTATACTTTGTATTTGTATTTGTATTTATTATACGAATCGTTATTAAAACCTCAAGGCAAACGTCACAGAAAAGTTCGTAAATTAAAACACATAATAAGTAATAAATATTTTAGAAAATAAATTCTCTACACACACACACACGCACACATACAACACATAAAATGCAATGTACTTACATATATAAAGGCATTCAATACAATTTATAAGAAGGGGGTTCTAAGGTGTATTCTATTCCATTCATGCCATCAAAATCAAAAACAAATTTTGTTTTTTTTTTATTTTTTATAAAAAAGAATTTAATGGAAATGAAATGAAATGATAAAATAATAACAAGCAAATAATTAAATCTGCTTTTATATTTCATCTCTTTCTTTCTTATACAATTTATTCATATTAAAATTATCCTACTGTGACAATCTGTAAATGATGTTCTGTTCTTGTTGTTATTTTTATTGTTGTTTTCATAATGAAACCGAATAATTTTGTAATAAAATGTATTGTATTAAGTTCATATTTATTGTAATAACAGTTAAAGTAACAATTATCCTTGTGTTTACATTAAAGAGAGTGTTTTTTAAGGGTTTCAAAACGAAACTTGTTTAGAAATTTCTCTCTTCGTAAGATCATCAGCCTTCGCATTGCCGTACAATAAATGTACAATACCACACAACTTGCGATACATCACAGGATGACCTTACTTCACCTGCCTAGCTGAATCAGCTTCCCTAAACAGTGACACACTATTTTTAAATAAACTTTTTAAAGATTCAGGTTTCTTCATACGCTCTTGTTACTCACTCTCATTGGGAAACGTTTTCCATAATTATTGAGTCTACTGGTTCTGTCTGGGCGACAATTAAGAAGCAAATTGCCAACTACTCAGTTTATTAGATCAGATGAAACTCGCTTGCAAGTAAATCGACGCTGTGCTGTATACGCCTTACATACATAATTGGCCATTACAACCCTTCAGCCAGGATTACGGCCTAGCTTCTTACACCACTTATGTTGAGTGTGTTAATTTCATATATGAATGGCGGAACCTACAGTTTAAAGTCGACTCCGAATGACAGAGTTTTGAGAAACTTTTCATGGCAATTTTATTTATTGAAACAGAATTTTTGCCAGAAATCTGCTGAGAGGAAGCCGCCAAAGATTTTTTATGTCTGACCGGACCCCGGCCTTTCGTCTAATAAGCCAACACACTACCTACGGCGACTTCAGACTGTATACGCCTTAAGGGCTCTATTCGCAAACGTTGCTCACCAAATAGAGAACGTTACAAAGCCATACTCAACAACTAGGTGGATCCAATAGAATGGAGAAAAGTCAAACACAACTGGAATTCCAGAGTTGTCTAATCTTTCATTTTAACGATTTAATCCTTTTAGATTTCTTTCTGTGGTGTTTCTTGATGCCATCCGTCTATGTAAACTAGCCTCAGACTTTATATGATCTTCATAGAGAATATCCGACAGGAACCAATAGCATAGCGTGGCATATGGTGGTGTGGTGTAACGATTAAAGTGCTTTAATACAAACACATGCAATTTATATTCACATCCGCGAGAAGACGAATGAACTTTCATCACGGTTTTTGAATTTTAGAAAAGGAATCCCCACCAAATAATCTCGCTGGCTCTTTAGACTCATCAGATTTTACGCAGCGCTCGCTTATAAGAAGGGATAGGACTACTCAATCAGCTCAATCAGTTCTCCACCTTACACTCAACAGTGCTATCTCTTGAATAGGAGTAATATTCAATGAACGAAGTTTCCAGCACTTTACCTAATAAACCAGAGGGCATTGTCTGTAAGCATAGGAGGACAACAATCCAATCATATTAGAAAGACCAATCAGCAGCATAGATGTTTCTCAAAAACCTGTCATTCGGAGTTGACTTTAAATCGTAGGTCTTGCCACTCGTGTATAAAATTAACACACACAACATTAGTAGTGTGGGAAGCTTGGTCACAATCCTGACTGAATAGTCGTATTTGTGAAATCGTTGTAGTCTAGTAGTAGGTAGTGGTAGTGTTGGTTTATTACATGTGAGGCCACGGTTCAAACCTCAGTTTAGACATCAAAACGAAAAATTCTGAAATATTTCTTCGGCAGATTTCTGGCAAGAACTCTGAGAGTGAATAAAATTGCCATGAAAAAGTTACTGAAAAATCTACCGTTCGAAATCGACTTTAAACCGTAGGCCCGGCCACTTGTGTATAAAATTAACACACACAATATGGAAGAAGCTAGGCCGTAATCCTGACTGAAGGGTTCTAATGACCAATTATGTATGTATGTATGTATGTAAAGCATATGCTTAGAATTTATTTTAAAATTTATTATTTTAATTATTTTGTAATAAAATTTTTCATAAAAAATATGTCAAAACCATGCAAGATTATGCGTCTGAGCCACTTTTGTGGCAGATGCGGTTTTAATCCTATTTTTATTCTTGTAAACATTACAAGATCTTCCCCTTGAACATATTTATTTGATTTTATTAGTCATTTTAATTCATACACTGTCTTACAAAAGTATGGTGAGGCAGGAACAGGAGTTGACAACGTTGAGAAGAGAAATCATATTCAATTTGAAATTCTTTCTTCTTGAAAAGTGTACATTCAACTCAAAGCAGCAGGATGCCATCCCGGGCATAATATAAAAACCATATTAAATATCCTTTTACACTATCAGAAACATGTAAATAAAATATGAAAAGAAAAAGGAAATTAAATGAATATTATGCAGACATACACACATACATACATACATACGTATGTATGTCTGTATGTGTATATATTATGATAATAAAACCATATGAAATAGAAGCTGAAAAAGGATTGAAGAAATTTAAATTTAAAAAAAAAAATTTATTCAAAACAACGTATTATATATTGCGTTAACGTACGTCAACATATCAAGCATATTTTAAAAGCATATTTTAATAATAATAATTGCCTAAAATCTATGAGTAGTTGTGATATGCAAGTCTATATGCATGACCTGCAGCATTCACTGTAAGTTCTGTGTTGCCAACTTTCTTATTACCAGCGCATTACGATGCTCATCATTTGACAAATAAATATTGATGCTGACAATTTTTTTCAATTTTTTCTTGCCGTTTATTCATAGCCTTTAATAGCTTCTGAACAATTTCCATAGTGTTATAAACTGTATGTAATTGATGCCTTAATAATATTCACACACACAGAGATCCAAACTATAAGTATAGTATGCACCCCTTGCCTACCATATGCAATTATTTGTCTGTGTGTGTACAGTGGTACTATTACACTCTCTAGTATTTTCATTATGAAACTTGTTCAGAAATTTCATTAAAAATGGTTGCCATTGTTGATTCTTTTAACCCGAAATCATTATAATAAAAACACAAAAACAACAACAAAAAACAATCTTTAAATAAAACAAAAAAAAAACAACAACAATAAATGCAATCAAAAAAAAAATGAAAAAATGAAAGAAAAACTGAATATTAACACCAGAATAAAATATAATTTATGTGGAAACCCCCAAACCCCATCATATTTTTTAAAGGCTGACAAATGGGCAAAAAAAAAACAGCAGGAACAAAAAATAATAAAAGAAACAAACAAACGAAATAATCCATCACACATAAACAAATTTGGTTGATGAGTGACGGTAGATGATAACCCAGTAGATATTCTTCGATTACACCTCGTTAGAGCCGAGTGTTCGAGTAGCGACCTGACTGTACCTCCTTAAATACACAGATTAGCTTGAAAAAGTTGGGAAAAGATGGCCACCGTTATACAAACCCAGCTAATATTAAGGCTGAAAGGCAATTCCTTTCCTAATATTAGGTGGCAGAGTTCAAATAAGATGATACGAACCACTAAGAAAGGCACCGAAGTGATCAAACAAATGACGCCAGAAAAACTTAAAAAAATCGTCAAAATAATGTACGACACGCAAACATACAAAACAATTTCTATGATTGCATGCAGTACATACATAATTAACCATTACAACCCCTCAGTCAGGATCTACGAGCTGCTTCTCACACCACTTATTGCTTGTTGGTGGTTAATTTTGTATTGTGGGTATATCTTTATGGAGTGGCAGGATACTTATCAGTTTACGTCAATACTTTGTCGGTTGGAACGTTACTGAGTTTGAGAACTTATGTATTGGCAATTTTTATTATATTTCTCTCAGAGTTTTTGCTAATAAGTTGCGTGGTCGTAGAGGACGAGCACTGAAAGCAATCTTTATCTCCATTCAGCTTTACGTTAGTTTGAGAGATGCTGGAACTTGAGATTATGGTGTGATGAACCTTATGATATGGTTGATCACCTTCTTATATATAAGAGCCAAAACAATTAGCCTACTAAAACTACGCGACTATGGACGAATATCCTCAGTTGACATAAAAGTTGCAAGAGTCTCGGCACTCGAGCTAGATATTCAACGCTCTTATAGAATATGCTGATAGCTGGTTGCTCATTATGTAAGCAAACCTTAGATGTTAATCTTACTCACGTTCTGCAAGTAACGTTAGCTCGACCATCAACCAAAATCGTCGTCCTAGCGGAGGCTCTGTTAACGCAGAAATTGAAAAAGCAGCGTTTCTTTGTTGGTTGATCTTGGCTTGGGCACAGGTGATACTTATAGGCTGTGTCTTGCGATTGGTATCATGTTGGTATATGTCTTGAACTTTATGATGGGTCGACTTTTAATTTTTTCGTGGACGCTAAGGACTAAGAGAACCGTGTTTCTTTAAATTTTTTTGGCGCTCTACAATTAGTAAAGATTGGATTTGAACTCATAGGAGGATGGTTATGATATTGAGTGGGTTTCAACAATTGATCAATTCTGTACCGGCAAAGCGGATTAGCTGCGATACATAATTGGTGGATTTGTTGTGTGTCGCTTAGAAGAAGTATTAAGTTGTCTGGGGTATTTTCGAACATTAAATAGTACATTTTTTGGTCTATGTACGTTTCTGATCATGGTTTTGTGTCCTATCAAATATGTTGTTTTATTGATTTGGATGGCGATTAATACGTTTTTCAGTGTATTGCCAGAAAGGAATGTATTGTGTCTATAATTGAAATATGTGATCGATGGATAAGGAAATTGTTAGAATATTAGAGAGACTGGTGTTTCCTACCTTAATTATACTAACTTCTGCCGAATCGATCGAGCTGGAGCTTGTAGAGTTACTATGTAGGCCAATTATTTTAAGTGCATACTATTATTGGGAATACTGATTGCGTAGAGTTGGTTACTGTTTTATTATTGGTATGGTGTAACACCGGTTTAGTTAAGACCTTTATGAATTATGGACT
>QOCX01005927.1:0-12072 GCA_005959815.1 Sarcophaga bullata | reverse complement strand
AAACAAGTAAAGAGAGCAATGGCAATAGAGTAGCCCGTGTCATTTTGTATTCATTGAATGCCACAGGTTGTTTGTTTTCTGTTAAAGTGTGTAAAAATTTTATTATTAAAGCAGAGAACCAAATGAGCCGGTACAGTGGTTAAGAAGGGCATTAAATGTAAATGATTTGTATTTTTATTTTCTTCATTATAAACAATTTTATTAAATATTTAAATTTCATTATTGAGTTCGCCTTTCTATGCAAAGAAATACTAAAACAATCGCCACTGTGCGTAATAAAACCCAAGTAAAATTAAAATCTCCACTGTAAAAGAAAATGGGCGTGGTTCACCCACCAAATTCGTACTAAAATGTTTTCACAAGGGTTTCGGTGACACGAATTTTTTCAATATAATATGTGATGCTATCGGACTTCTAAAGGCCAGCTAAGCCATTAATGTTGTATGTGTTATTTATAACCATGAGAGGGGCGGAACGTGCAGTTTTACACCGAACCCGAATTACATATTTTGAGAAATTTCTCATGGCAATTTTATTTCATTTTTGTCAGAAGACTGCTAAGAGGAAGTCTCTGGGCATAGGTTTAAACCGAGGGCTCTTATAAGCCAACACAATACCTTAGACTACGGGTGAAGTAGGGGATGACGAAAGATCGGCATGCTTTCTAAAAATGGCGCAATTTCATATGTGATTGGCCATTGAGTCTATACTGCAATCGGCAGATTAGGTATTATCGGGTGCCTGTGTTATTGGGTGAAATGTTTTAGAAGCGAGCTCTCACCATGACAGTATGTAAGTATAGCCAATAGTAACTTTGAATATTACTGGTGTTAGGAGGAACTGCCCTCCGTCTGGCCTTGACACTATTTTCTTTTTGACTTCACTTGACTTATATGTCAAGTTATGCTTAGTGACGTATGTCTAAAGGAATTGAGCTGTTGAAAGCAGCACCAGAGTTTCTATGCCGATGGGTTGAACTTCTGACTGGTTCGTAAAACTTTGTTTATCTCTGGAATTTCATTCCAGAAAGGGCCTTGTAAAATTGTGGGATCCCCTAACACGGGTTTTCAACATCATATTCCTACTGGTTTTATAAAAAAAAAGAGAAAACCCTGTACATTTCCTATTTTTCTTTTTTAATTCCTTCATTCGAATAAAAAACCAAAAAAGAAAAAAAATTAAAATTTTTCAAATTTATTTTTTGTTACACATTTTATGCACTTTTAAACCACTGTGCCTTTGTTAACAGTTATAAAAGCAAGCAAGTGTTTCTTATTAAAGTGTGGTGTGGTGTGAGCGTGTGGTCGAGTGGTTATGTTTACAGTTTTTCTTCTTTTCTTTGTGTTTGTTTACATTATACGACTGTGTTAGTTTTTCTTTGTTTATTTGTTTGTGCTTTTTTTTAACACACACACTTATTATTTAATAAAGTTCCATTTATCTCTTGATGCTGAGACTTTTTTGCTTTCTCTCTCACTCTACGCTTTTTTGTAGAGCATTTATTGATACTCATTGTACTACATTTAGTTGAGAACTGGTTGTGTGTGTGTATGTGTGTTATTTTTAATAACACGTTGCTGTTTTTGTTTTGTTTTGTTGTGCTCTTTTTCCTTTGCTGTTTACTGCTGTTTATATTGGTAGTAGTGGTGGTGCAACTTGTTCATGTTAATGGCAGCTTTAGGGCTCTTTGTCACAAATGCGTGTAAATAAATAAAGCCAGAGAGAGAGAGAGAGAGAGAGAGCGAGAGTAATACATTAAGTTGGCAACGTTTGCAGCTTTATCTTAGTTATCTTTGCGTGGAACGTTACTTTTTGATTTTTTCCTTCTCATTTTTTTTTTAATTATTTTTGGTGTTTAATAATGAAAAATTTAAATATTTTTTGGTCTTTATCTCTGTTGTTTAAGGTTTTTTTTTTGTTTTGTATTGAAATTTATTTCCACAGTTTATTTATCGCTCATCAATTGTTATGGAATTTGTTGCAAATGCGGCAAAGGATACTGTTGTGGCTGAGGCAATAATATTTGTTGCTGCTGTTGCTGCTGCTGTTGAGCCCCATTGACAGCTGCCTGTGCAGCTGCCGCCAAAGATGAGGTAGTGGCTGCCAATAACGATGAAGCAGTCTCGTTATAGTTTTTACCAAAACGAGCCCTATCCATAGTCTCCTTCATTAAACGTTCATTTTCCTGGCGAACTGTATATTGGTAAGTGAAAAGAAATAAATTTATTATTAGTAACATGGCAGTAGAAATCATATTTTTTCAGTATTGAATTTAAAAAATTTTATAAAAATATTAGAACAGAGAATAAGAAAATTATAAAATTAAACAAAATATTTGGAAAATTTTGTTTTTATTTTTTAAATGGAACATTTTATTTTTTTTTCATTTGCTTTTAAACTTTTTTTTTGTTTGATTTACGGTTTTTTTTAAATTTTTGTTTTTGTAACTTTTTGATGCTTTTGGTATGAAACTGTAGTCAAAGTAAATGCCTGTTGATGAATACAATTTTTAAAATTTTCATCAATCCAGACTATTTACTTTAAATACAATTTACCACATATTTACTCTTAATAAAACACTTACAATGGCTGTAAATTTATACTGAAAAAAAAAAAATTACCCCGAAGTATGCTAAAAAATTAATAAATAATATTAAAATATGCCTAAAATAGGCAACGTTTTTAACATATATTTTTAAATAATCCATAAAAATCTACTTAAAATATTTTTCTTAGTTTCACGTATGTATTTTCCGTTGTACATTTTTAGTTTTGAACTTAAACATAAGTTTTTAGCATAAACAACAAATCATAAACCCCTAAAATTATGCACAAAATTTTTCTTATTTTTTAAATTTCAGTAAATATACTCAAAACATGTTTATCCATAAGATTTTTCCATTTTAGCTGTATTTGACAACAAATATATACCGTTTTAATTAATCCAAATTAGTAACACCTGATAGTTAGGCACCTGTATTTAAACTATTCCCTAAAGTTTATTCAAAATATAATTTTCTAGTTAATGAAATGTGACTATTTTTTGTTTTAAATTTTTATTTTTACGCTTAGAAGTATGTCACAATTAAAGGGAATCTTTAAAATAAGCAATAAAACGCTTAAAAATTATGCACAAATTTTTTTAAAATTTTTAAATTTCGGAAAATATACTCAAAACTTGATTATCAATAAGTATTTGATTATTTGAAGTTGTAATATTCAAAGTCAAAAATACCGCTTTAATAACAATCCGAATAAACTACACCTGAAAGTAGGCAAGGCAACATTTTTAATTATTCTCTTAAAACTATTAAAAATATATTTTTGCAATGAATGAAATGTGAGTATTTTTTGTTGTAAACTGTAGAAATATGTTGCAATAGAAATAAATCTTTAAAATAGGCAATAAATTGCAAAACGCTTAAAACTATGCATTAATTTTTTAAATATCAGGAAATATTCTCAAATCATTTTTATTTTTCTACCCTTAAAACGTACAGAAATAATAAAAATCATAAAAAATAACTACCCCTGAAAGTAGGCAACAGTTTTTAAGCTGTTCTCATAAGCCTATTCAAAATATTTTTTTGTAGGTAATGTAGGAATATGAGTATTTTTCATTGTATATTTTAAGCATATCAAATAGAGCTTTAAAATATAGGAACAACAATCAAAAGCGCCTAAAATTAGACATCAGTTTGTTATTATTATTTCTTAACACATATTCTAGTTAAATATGAATATAATCCCTGTTAAACGCGTATTTTTATACTTAAAAGTATACAGTTCTCGTTAAAAAATTTAACAATTACCAATACCTAAAAGTACACACCATTTTTTTCTTACTAGTACCCGAATATTTTCCTCTTCAAATCTTTATGCTTAAATAATCTACAAAAAATAATATAAATCGCTTGAAATAAGCCACCAGTTTTTTCTTGCTTAGGATTATGCTTTAAACAATTTATTTTCATGCTTAAAACTATGCCTTAAATTTTTTGGTATTTAAATAAATAAAAAAAAAATTCTAAAAAAATAAAAACAAAAACTCTTCTTTCTGGTCTGCAACGTAAATCGTTGCTTAAACTTTTGTAGTTGTAAAGATTTTTCTAATTTTTCTCAAATGTTAAACCTTAAAGTATACTTCAATTTATACAAATGGCTGCACCATGAAGTGTAAGACTGAAACCTGGATAAAAAAAATTTTTTTTTCGTATAGTAAACTTAAGAAATACAAATATTTGCATACAACTGCAAAAGAAAACTAATATAAATTATTTCAAAGCACCATAAAATATGCTTTAATTAAGAAAAACAAAAAAAAAATTACATTAAGTGAGTCATTAAGCTAAGAAAACTGTTGTTTATGTGTTTTTTGTTTGTTCTTTTCAAACAAATTGTTTTTAATTTAGCAAAAGCCTTAAAAGTAGACTTTAAAGAATATTTGAAAATTAAATTTCTGCTTGAAAGGTATTTGCTTTGAAGCCAAAACAAAATTTAAAAATAAACTGTAAAAATGGTTTTAAAAATGATTAACAAATACCTTGAAATATCCTTTATACAATGTATAATTATTAATCAATTGAATTGTAAGCATATGTTTAACAATTTTTTATAAATTTATCTAGACCCTTAAAATATATACAAAAACTATACAAAAAAGTTTAATTCTCTTACAATAATTTATTAGTCTACTGAGAAAAAAGGTTATCGCATATGTATTATTTATATTATGTTGTTTGGTTAGCCGCCTAAAGTATACCTTAATAAATTATAAAAAAAAAATGTCTTATAATATGCTTTAAAAAAGTTTCTCTGTATTTTTATATTAATTTTTTTCTTGAAAATCTAAAATACGCCTTAAAGTAGATATCAGTACATACAGTCCTTCGGAATGTTGTAATTTTTGAGAAACATGCGCAAAATCCTTGTTTATGTTGGTGTCCCACAGAGTTGTGTAATGTCCCTTTTACTCTATATTACTCTAGACATAATGATGAAGCGTTTAAATTTGTAGTATTTAAAAGAAAAAGTATGCTTAGCTTTAATTTTTTTAGACGGGAATTTGAAATACTTGTTAAGGGCAGCTCTAATTGTCTTAACATAAAATAAAGAAAACATATTTGCCTTTAAGTATGCTTTATGCTTTTTGTGTTTTCTTCCTTTGCGTAAGCAGTAAAAAATTGTACAAGAATTGCCTTAAGGTATGCTACTACATAATTTTTCTTTTAACAAAGTAAATATTAACAAATCTTTTTCTCTATTCTTTCTTTTGCTACGAAAGCCATTTTTTGTATTTTTTTTTAATGAAAAATAAAAAAGAAAATTAAAATTCAAAACAACTTAAACTCATTGCTGCTTATAATTTGAATTAATAGAGTAATATACTCCCTGCAGAGAAAGAACTACAATGGACTGGGAATTGTATAAAATACATATTTCTCAAACACTTCGCTAGACCTGTAATACAGTTTTCAGAATTACCGGACCTATTAGAAAACTGTTCATGAGTTAAAATCTTAGCTCTGAAATCTCGAAAAAAGTGTGAAAAAATATTTTTTCTGTGAGTTTTCTGACGCTGAAAGTAAATAAAATTGAAATTAACATTTTCCAGATATTAACCTAAAGATCGACTTTAAACGGTAGATCCGCATAGTAATGCATTAGATTAATTTTATTTAGATTATATTGTATTGTATTTTACAACAACTTCGCTGCTAATGTTCCCTTTAGCTCAATTCATTCATTTATATTCATTGACAACTTCTAGAATCTTACTGTTGTTTTGTTATTGTAATTAAATTTTCTTTTACAATATTATCTTGTCTTTTTCACACAGTTAAGCTGAAAAGTTTATAGCATAGCATATAATGCAATAATATAGCATAGCTATTATTATTAAATCCACAATAAAAATAAAAACAACTTTCGTGGATTAATAAAAAAATTGTTTTGTCGTAAAAAATACAGTTTTAGAGAAGGTTTGGCTTAAAAAATGTTTTTAAGACTTTGCAGCAGGAAAATCAACAGTTGAGGATTGCTGTAGACAATACAAAATGAGAACCGAAAATTATGAAGACAGTGGTGCCCTAAAGCGGTTTTGTTTCGAGCCCAACGGTCACTTGAATGAATCTCTGAAAGAAGCACCTGCGTGTAGAACAGCTGCTAGGCATGAAATTATCATTGTTGACAACGAGGAGTATTCTGAATTGTGTCATGACAGTAGCCTTGTAGGATATCTTATAGGAATACCTTTTATTTTTAATTTGTTCAGAAGTCGGTACCCATAGCCACTGAGTGCTGAACATCTTCGGCTTTTTACACACATAGGACACGAACATCAACAATGTTCGTTAAAGAGATCGTAAAATTGCATTTTGTTGCTTGGCAGCTTCTAAAGAAGAATTTTCATGTTGCTTTAGTTCAGCTTTCAATTATACACCCAAAAAAATATTACAGTAGGATTTACTATATTCTAATGATTTTCATTAATAGCAATAAGAAATGATCTCCTTTTTTGAAAAAATATTTGTCAAGTTAGATATGCAGTCTTTAGGGATTTTCTATATTTTCCACTACATATACATACATATTATTAGGTTACATATTATTAGGAAAATATTACTAACAATTTTTTTCTGGGTTATACACAACTCTCACAACAACACTAACATTTTTATCATGCTCTTTTTGTAACGACGTCTGTTTATGTTCATTTAATTATTTCCCTCTCTGCTTCTTTTCATTCTCTTCGTTTTTATTCCTTTTATTTCTATTTTTTATAATTATTTTACAATAAATTCTACTGCCTTAAGTTACTGTTATAACTTAACTTTATTAGTTGGTAATTTTAATATTTCCTTAATTAATAATTACATACATCCACCTCAGATACTATTTTTAATTATTTTTGTCTGTTTCTGTCTCCGTCTAGTATTTCCTTTTTATACGATATAAATTTCAAAATAAATTTATACAACCCATCCCTGCCTTTTAAGGTTTGTTTATATTCGTTCTACCGCTCTCTTTTTAAAAGTACTACTGGAATATTTTAAGCTTTGTTTTATACTCTATTTATGACTTAAAATTACGTACGAGAGAGAGAGAGAGAGAGAGAGAGAGAGAGAGAACACATAAATGCGAGTTAATTTTGTTTTTGTTTCCTTTATTTTGTTTTTTGTTTTATAAGGTAAAGTGAGTGCTAATAATTCCAATTACTTTTTTAATGCTTACAAATTACCAACAATAAACATAGAAAGAAAAAATGAAAGGGGAATACTAGACAAAAAGAGAGCAGAGAGTGAAAACAATTTAAATATGGTTACTGTTGCACCTACATACGTAACATATATACATAGTGGAAACAAAGAGCAAAACAAAGTTCACCAACCAATTATCGTTGTTATTTGTTTTTGTGGGTTTCGTTCTCTACTTTTACAGTTATTTTTATGTTCAGAAAAATTTTTGTGTGTTTGTAGTTGCTTTTTTTTGGTCTTTTTTGAGAGTGTTAAAAATTTAACCTGGAAAAATGTGTTGATATTTTATTATTGTGTTAGTGTTACTATTTTGTGGTGTGATTTTTGTTTTTATTATTGTATAGGTTGTTGCCTGTGATGTTTATATTGCCTGTAAAAAATGATTTTATATTGAAATTTTTAAGGGAAACCCTTTCGAAAAAATTGTTGAGAGTTTGTTAAAGATTTAATAGGTTTTTAATAGAAAAGCTTTCAGGCAAAACTTATACGTTTTACAATAAGAAAATTTTATTTTGTAATTTGAATGCATACATCACATACATTATTAGAAATTTATGAAAGTAAAAACATATTAATAAGTGGATAAAAAAAATTAGAGAAAACATTTTTTATAAAAAAAAAAAATTATAAAGAATTAAAAGAAAATGAAATTAAAAAAAAAAAAATTATTCTTTTAAATTCATTCAGACGCTAATATAGTAGCAGAGTAAGCTAATAAATGCATTATCGTATGCTACCATCATTGACAATCATTTGACCGCACTTAATTTGTTATTTAAAGTAGTAAGAAGTACTTCTATTATTGTTTTCTGTTTATATTATTAAGCCCAGTAAACAAAACAATACAAATTATTAAACCCACAGTATTTTAATAATAAATGTGCATTGGCTTGCAAATTTCCTATATTTTTGAGTAAGACATTCGTTTGACCGCAGTAGTCAAAATGTTCATTTGTCAAATTTGCGCCCTTTCACGTCTATTGCTAACTTTTTCGCTTAACCCTGGATGGTTACTCTTCATTTTTGTATATTAAAGCAAAAAAAAAAAAAAGTTTTTTTTTACGTGTTATCGCTGCAAGCTTTCGTTATCAACTAACGTTGTTGATAAAATGAGCGAAATTTGATCAAACAGAAAAGAGTTGTATGATAAAGAGTAAATAAGCTTTGTCGATTTGACGAACTGTAACCATACAGGGTTAAATAAAAATTTATGTAAAAATAATTAAATTAAAGCTCAAAAAAAAAAAATAAATTCAAAAGGAACAATCGTCATGCTACTAAAGACCGTTAATTACATTCGGAACAAACAAAACAACTTCGGTCTTCTAACAGATTTCTGTCAAAAACTCTGAGAGTAAATAAATACAATTGCCATGAAAAGTTTCTCAAAAAATCTGTCGTTCAAAGTCGACTTTAAATTGTAGGTCTCGTCACTCATTTATAAAATTAACACACACAACATCCTGACTGAAAGGTTGTAATGCCCAATTATATTACGTATGTATGATCTTCCAAGTTATTACGAGAAACTATTGCATTTAGCGCATCTATGAGAGTTCGCAGGTCCTTTCACTACTAATATAGATTATGGTTGTGGATGAACTGCCACAAAAACTATTTGAAGCAGACATTGACTGCTAAGGATAAAGAGATGATATAGCCATAATTGTTAGGGGCAAACTTGGAACATCATTCAAACAAGTTTTGAGGTTGTAGGTTGTTGGTGTTTGACACAGAACTTGATAAAATATACGAGCAACACCACAAAACTCGCCATAGTCCAGTAGCTGGGCTTACTAGACGTGATTCTAAGGTTAAAACTCAGGGTCATACATTTCCAACAAAATAAAAAAAAAACAGATTTCTGGCAAAAATTCTGGGAGTTTCTCAAATAAAGTCTGTCGTTCCTAGTCGACTTTAAACTGTAAGTTCCACAACTCATGTGTAACATTAACATACGCAATAAAAAGGATGGGAGAAGCTAGGTTCTAATCCTAACTGAAGGGTTGTATTGATCAATTATGTATGCAAGGAGGAAAAAATTTCCTAAGTGAAGGAATATTTGATTCCTGGTTGAGATAATAACACATCAAATGGAGGTTAAATCTCTAGGAATAACATTGGATAGCATCTAGGGTTCAGGCAAAGAGCATCTCGGGAAAAAGTCAGACTAGTTATATTGATATGCAAAACGTTTTGTAGCGAAATTTTAAGGATACAACCCAGAAATTATGCACAGAAAGACTACCAAAGATGATCAAACCAATAGTAACCCGTGAGGCAATTGGTTAGGCAGATAGAACAAATCGGAAAATAGATTAAATTGACTTGCATAAGGTAAAGAGGCTGGTGATAATGAGAAATTGTACTACAGCGACACTGAAGGATTTGTTGGATTTAGTGGAACTGAGTAGTCTGGAAGCTGTATACTCCCTTATTATGTGGTATACTATTGGATCAAGAATCGATTTTGAAATAGCAGCAAGAGAAGGAGCAGGAGCAGGAGCAGGAGCAGAAGGTTTAGATCCCATTATAAAATAAGCCAAGCCCATGGACGATTTTTTCAGCCGAAAGTCTATGCCAAGGAAAGCTGTGATTAATTCAACTTGGATAGGTTGCACAAAAGACAGGATACATAGCAACACTATCTGATAGTCAAGACTTAATTTGAGTACTCGATTCTTATTAGGTTAAGTCGAATATAATATTGACAGTTGCTGCTTTTATCTTAAAATTTAAAATCCTTTTGCCGATACACCCACCAATACAAAAATAGAAATCAATTTGATTTCTTAAATATTTTTTATTCTTTGTTTTTTATTTTCTAAACTTTTAAACAATTGAACAAAATGTCAACAACAGCAGTCATTAGTTTTTAAGCAAATAAAATAATGAAAAAAAAACAAAGAAAAATTGAAGAGAATTCCATGAAAACTTGAAACTCAACAACAGCAAATAATACGAGATTTTTTTGTTTTTAGTGCCGGGGCACGTAAATAGGATTTAATGGCACAGAAAAAGAAAATATGAACTGTGAAAAATAGAAAACATTTCAAGAAAAAAAACAACAACAAAACAAAACTATAAATGAAAATTCAAAAAACTGATGAAAAAATGAAAAAAAAAATAAAATTTTTTTTGTATGTTGAGGAAAACTCACACACATGATTGCAAAAATTAAAGGCCTGTTCAGAGTTATGAAGCATGATTTGAAGTGGAAAATTTAGAAAAAAAACAAATTCTTTAACCCCTTAACGTAACAAGAAAATAAATTTGAACTAATCATACTGTTGCGAAGTGAAAATAAACTCGAATTATTTATTCTTTAAAGTAAAAGAGAGAACAAGAACATACTTACAATAACAAATCAACAGTGAGGTTCTAGAAGTTGTCAGAACATAAAAAAATAAAGAATAAATAGAGTCAAAGGCTATGTTACAAGTTATTGGTTTTTTTTAAACAATTTGAAACCATAAAATAAATCGTATGGCATCAATGGTGGCTAAAGTTTTAGCTTCCAATGGTTTAAGAGTTTCTGGTTTGTCGGCCGGAATCAATGACTTAACATTCCCCCAATAAAAAGGTATTCCGAAGGTATTAAATCGAACGAACCAGGATGTTTACGATTGGAAGCACTTTTGTTACCAAATTGATGGTGATATAAATCTCTAAGGCAAGCTCTAGGGAGTTGTTGACATTGAATGTTCTTGATAAGTTTTCAGAAATTTTGGAAAATTCACTCAACAAGATAGTTAACTTCTTACTCATTCTAAAAGAACTAAGGACCAATGATGTCGCTATCGCGTAAACCATACAAAACAACTGCGGTAACTGTTAGGTTGTCTTTGTTCACATCTCTGTAGTTTTGCTTATTGATGCTTCAATTGCCTTCAATTTCTGTACAACCTGCAGTTTTTAAGCTAGTAATCTCAGATTTTTATGCAAGATTTTTCACATTGGCGAAGGATAAAGGCCAGCAACTCAAAAACGATTACAAATCGAGCTTTTGGACTTCGCGCTACAGTATTAGTACTCTGTTGAGTTATTGTCTTTGTCTTGTTGATGGTTTTCAATCGAGAAATGTCAGTTATATTGAACGAAAATTGGTCGTAATGCTCTTCGCGATTAGATTTATTATCTTCAAAGTAAATTTCCAAAATTTGGTTGGATTGTTGATTCATGATGACTAGCAAAAACCTCACTGAAGGAGGGACATATTAACACCGTTAGACGTCTCTAGTGTATGTCAATATTAAACTTGCCGTAGTCTAGTAGATAGTGTGTTGGATTATTAGACGTAATGCTATTGTTTAAACCCTTGGTCAGATATTTTCAACAAAACGAAATATGACGACGCTCTCTCAGCAGATTTCTGGTAAAAACTCTGAGAGTAAATAAATTGCCATGGAAAGTTTCTCAAAAATCTATCGTTCGGATTTGACTTTAAATTGTAGGTTCTGCCGTATAAAATTAACACATACAACATAAGTAGTGTGAGAAGCTAGGCTGTAATACTAACTGAAGAATTCTAATGATCAATTTTGTATGTATGCATGTATGTATATAAGAATGTCACCATTACCTGTATTGTTGTACTCGTAAACTAATATTTACTTTTGGTTTGGCAACTTCTAGAACTTTATATTTCTTACATAATGTCTTACACAAAGTGTTAGAGGCAGAAAAAAATTGAAAAATTCTTTTAAAAATACAACATAATTGCATCATTATTTATTTTTAATCTCATTTGCAAATAGTTACCTCCCTATTGAATTTCAGCTTTACTCTGTTTGCTGCAAATTACCAGCTTAAATTA
>QOCX01005926.1:1877-12074 GCA_005959815.1 Sarcophaga bullata | reverse complement strand
GCTGTGCAGAAACAGACAGCAAAACATATCAAAGTATGTGTGTATCACATACATACATACACACCTTTGTTCTATAAATAAATTATTTTATTAAAGAGACTAATTGTTTAAATGATTTTCTAGTTGTTGTACAAGTACAAGTACAACAAACATGTATCGTGTGTTAGAAAAGAATAAAATTTAAATGAGAATCAAATACAATCCTTTTAAAATAAAAAAAGAAAGGGAAATTGTAAAGGGTGACACAAATAAAGGTTTTTTTATATCAGCAAAGTTATCTTTTCATTATTTTTTCTTACATCCAAGAGAAGGCCTACTTTATGATTGTTAAGCTATGAGTTAAAAAAATTTCGGGTGATCAGTGTGCTGTTCAAATTTCTAACTTAAGTGGTCATTACAACCCTTTAGTTAGGATTACAACCTAGCTTATCACAGCACTCATGTTGTGTGTTTTAATTTTTTCTATGATTGATGGGGCATACAGTTTAGATTCGACTCCGAACGGCAGGTCATTACAACCCTTTAGTCAGCATTACAACCTAGCTCTCATACCCACTCATGTTGTGTGTGTTAATTCAAACCATAGGTTGTGGGACCCACAGTTTAAAGTCGAATTCGCACAACCAATTTTTGAAAAGCTTTTCAAGAGAATTTTTACCAAAAAACTGCTAAGAAGCAGTCGACGAAGAAATAGTTTTTTATACTTCGTTTTGATCGAGTTATCTATAGGCGCCGTTTTTTTGAGCAAACTTTCTTCATACAGTTTTTACCAGAAGCTTCAATAATATTCTTGGTATCCTTTTAATACTCGTTCAACAATTCTTTGATAAGTTTTCCCTCCTACTTTACTTCCTATCTGGGTCAAGTTGATCGTTTCTTAGTATAGAAGACTTACTATTTTGATCAAATGATTCGAACCGATAATATTTTCCTTGTAATAAGATGACATCAAATAACATTCAACCGTGTAATCCAGGTTCTCAAGACACAGCTAAGGTTTCAATCTGGGTGCTGGGTAAAGTTGATTTCGTTTTTTGGTACTGAAGACCCACTATTTTGATTGCATAATACGAATCGTGAATATTTTTCCGCATTTCCGTGTAATAAGATGACATTAAATAGAGTTCGACCATGTAATCCAGGTCTTCAAGACACAGCTAAGGTTTCAATCTGGATGCTGGGTAAAGTTGTTTTAATTTTTTAGTGCAGAGGGCCCAATATTTTGATTGCATGATTCGAATCGTGAATTTTTTTCGCATATTCCGGTAATTCGATGAAATTAAATGGAGTTTGACATTGTAATCCTGATCCTTAAGACACTGCTTAAGATTCCATTGATTTACGTAACTTTCTAAGTTTGTTTATTTGCGGTACATGCCGACTGCTTCAAACTTCTGGACAGACTAGGCTGGTTGTCCAATTATTAAGGGTTGTGAGATTAAAATTTCCCATTACAACACCGATATTTCCTATGCCATCATGTTCTATCAATAAATTCTGGGTACCACAGGGATCTTCTGCTTAGGTTCCCAAGTTCTAGACAAATACAGAGAAAACATTCTGTGGTCTTCTGTTCATTCTAGCCATTGCAGCTTCTGCAGAAGTCCTTATGAGGTATTCCCAGTCTTCGGGCATATACACCTCGGAGCTGGTGTTCAGTTATAACTGTTATCGAGTTCATCAGATGAAATCATGGTAGGTTTAATGCCAGTTCTTCTCTACATAAATTCATGTCGGGTCAGTGGGTTTTTCATTCCATCTTACCTCTGTCAAAAGACCTAGTATTTGTATGCCCATTTGCTTGCATCTCTGTAGATGAGAGCCAATCTTTTGTAGGAATTTAATTAATTTTCTCTTGTACCAGCGTTCTCAAGAGCTTCAACTTTGTAAATACTTTCGATGTCCTAGCGTCCAGGGCTCCATATGAGCTTAAATGGCAACTGGAATTCTCGTATAATCTTAGAGGTGATGTACACACTCTCTAGGAATCTAATGGCTGCTTTACTGTTCCAAAGACATTTGACTGCTTCGCGTACAATCTTAGAGGTGATGTACATACTCTCTAGAGATCTAATGGCCGCTTAGCTGCTGGTACATATGCTTACGAGTGTATCAACACATGATGCAGTCTGCCACTGAATTCTTACGTCTGCAGTTTTTATAGCCAATATTTCAGCCTAGAGGTACTACAATAATCATCTGGTAGTTCAAAGGACAATCCTGTCGTATCCTGTCGTTCTGATAAGATTCTATAGCCGACTTTGTTGCGAGCGAGATCAGGATACATTAGAGAAAACTTCAATGAAGTTTCTGGAAGTTTCTTTTTCGGTATTTGCATTACAAAATCAGTATCGAAAGCAGGCTCAGAGTTCGTGTAGTCGATAGGTATGTTGGCAAGATTTTGGCATGACCACAGCTTCTCAATATTATTCAATAAACACTTAAAATCTCCACTTCTCTGCTGGAATCTGTTAAAAAAAAATTAATAAAAAATCTCGCAGAAAAATAAAATTTTATGACCAACTCCTACAATAGAATATCCCATGGCCCTTTAAATAAAAATAAAAGCCGTTTCCATAGCTACTGTTTCCAAAAAAATAGGAACAATCTCGCACACACACTTTATCAAAACTCTATGGATTTGCAATGTTTTCAGACACTCAGCCTTAATTTCTTCAATTTCTACATACCACACTATGTAGGCACATACATAAACACCTCTCTTGCTATCCAATCACACACATATTCTCTCACAAAAAAAAAAGAAGAGCAACAAACGCATTGTTACCATAAATACCAGTGCTAAACATGAACTCTCTCTCTCTCCCACCTCCTTTTTACAAGGCAATACTGTATAGACATGTTAACAAGTATGAGTATGAGTATGAGTATGAGATCGTATTAGATGAGATGGTACAACTACAATGACAATAAAACAGCAACGCATACATACCAAATATATGAGAAAACAGTATTTTTACAATTTTACACGCTGTTATGCAAATTCCTATGCATGCTCTCAGTTTATAATTTAGCAGAGTGTGTAGGTGTATTGGTATTGGAGTGTGGAATGAGGTTGAGCTAGTGTTTTGTGTGTAAAAGTTTCGATTGTATTTTTGATATGGCCACCATCAGTTTTTAAAGTGACTGTAAAATGTATTCGTCTATGCTTGTATAAGGAAATCTATTGTATTCATCGGTACGTGTGTGTGTGTGTGTGTATGTGTAAGAGTACATATATATATTTATTCGTTGATGATCCCTGTTGCCGTTGTTCAGCCATGTTTTTTGCATTTATGCATTGCAACATTTGTGTTCCACATTTTCTTTTTTTCTCTCAGCAAGCATTTCATTTCGTTTTTTCCCAAGCACTTCGTTTTTCTTTTTCATTTTTCTATTTAGTGTGTATGTATTGGTATTACTAGTAGTTGTGTGTCTGTGTAGTTCTTTTCTGCCTGACATTAATGCTTTTCCTATCACCACTGTTTAGCGGAGATATGCTATGCATTTAGTTTTCTTTCTTCTTTTTTCTCTCTCATTTTTCCACTTTCTCTTTCTATTTACATGTCGTATGGAACAAGTGTACTTTTGCAAGAGTGTATGTGTGTATGTCGGTGTGTATATTAATAAGTTTTGCATTTTGTCAGCCCAACAAACATACCTAAAGATCTAAAACAAACCAATCACTGGCTTCATTGTCATTGATATTCCCTGTGTGCCGCTCTCTTATAGATTTTTTTCTTCTTTCTCTTTACTCCTGTTCTATGGGGCTTTACATTCAATTTTTATTTGATGGCAGAACAGAACAGAAAAAAGAGAGCAAAACCAAGTATTGGTATTTGGTTATTGCTGTTGTTGTCGTTGCTGTTGATTTCCAATATCACGTTATTATTTGATTTGGCGTGTTCTCGTTGTTGTTGCTGTTGTTGTTGTAATTTTAATTTAATTTGTAAAAATGCAGCAACGGACAGGCCTTGACTTACTATTCCATTTAAAGGAATTCAAAACGATTATCGAGGTTAATTTGAATTTAATCAGGGTGAAAGGAATTTAGAAAATTTAATGTGCCACGAGGGGATGCACGTAATACAGGGTTTAGGTGGAGTTAAATAGGTGGGGGCTGGGCAAATCTTGGGGTGTAAATCGAAGTGAAGTAGAGGTGAACTATGAAAGTATTATCTGTGCCATGGAGGTTCATCAAGATCTTCCCTATTCTAATCAAATTCTTATAATTCAGAGATTGAAAGAAAGAAATGCAAGTCCTTTCATCAAGATAGTCTAGTCTAGTATAGTCCTAGGTCTAGCCTCAAACAAGGTGAATATGATTTCCCAGGTCAAAAAGTAAAATGAGAGTAATGGAAGGAATCTACAAGGCTATACCCTTCAAATTGTTAAAAATAAAGAGTGAGCGCCACAAGAGTAGTGTTCTCATATAAGCTTAGTACACGGTATTCCTGTGTAGAGTGTTATATGAAGAGGAGCTTAAATCTTAGACGACTGCAACTGTCTTCTACAAACCAAATATGAATGAATATTCGATGAGATTCCTTTACGAAAGTAAAGTTTTTCTTCAGGTTTGTAGCGTATTTCAGACAGAGATTTTTGCTGTATTGAAGGCTATTAAGGTTGTATCTAGTATGGCCACTTCATATTCGAAATCTTATATGATCTTCGTTGATAGCCAGGCTGCCCTAAGGGCCATTGTGTCTGACTGCTGTAAATCAAGGCTTGTTCGTGAGTGCAAGACCCTTTGGAACAGATCGAATACGTCTATACTAGATTCCGGCACATGGCGGTATACTCGGTAATGAGATGGCGGATGCTATCGCTAGATTTAGGTTCACTTTCCAAGGGTGACTTGATAGCTCATTCGACTTGATAGTTGAATCCTCTAATCTGCCACTTCTACGGCATATCCTAAACCATGGATGTGTCAGGATGGAAGAGCAGAAGCCTAAGGGGGATGGATCGAAACGTTGTATATCTAAGAATTTATGGCCCTCTATAGACAGTGATAGAGCAGGTTTGCTGCTGACTTTAGATAAGGCCAGCCTTAGATTATTTATTGGTTTCATTACACTATACTGTAAAATTAGGTCGCTGACAAGGATCTGAAACAGATCTCAGCAGGAGTACTGCAAGTAATGTTGCAATGAGGAGGAGAATCGAACATCTTATCTGCTACGCTCAAGCCCTTTGTGGGTTGAAGTTGAGGATGATGGGCAGGGTAGTCTTCCAAGGCTTGGATGCTCCGTCTAAAGCCGATGTTAGGGCTCTCCATAGTTTCGTAAATAGGATGAGCTGGTTGGCCATGCTCTCTCGTGCCTCTTATATCCTCCCTTTCCTACCTCTTCCCCTTTTCTAATTTCCCTATCTCTTTCACAATCCTCGCACTCTCTTCTAGGGCATATTTACAGTGGATGAGCCATTTTGAACTTTGCATTTGTCCCAATGACAAGTGCACGTCATTGATTACCCAAGGTTAAGTTAGGTAATAGCGCTAGCTTTGATACCAAAGCTTACTTGAGCAGGCATAGCTGCCAGTTGTGTTGCCACAGATAGGCTAAGGTTCTGTACTGGTCGAATTTCACAGAATTCATCGTAGAAGTTGATTAGCGAGGGGCTGCACAAGATTATCAAAAAAAAAATTGAAAGAAATTTCTTTATTTCATCTCCTCGAAATACTGTCGCTTCAGTGCTTCATGCAATCTGAATTAGATGAAGTTGCCACTTAATTTTGCAGCAAAATGTTGCAAAAGTGTTCCTAATTTTAAACAATTCCGTAAGCGATTTTTGTAGTGTTTTCCACTACAAATCATAAAAAAAACCAATGAGTTCAGCTTGAATTCTCTTCCTTAACAGAGATAGCTTTCATGCATCACTGACAAGCAAAAAACATTCCCTCGAAAACTTGTTCCCTCTAAACAATACCCACCCTAGCATTGAAATACTTTTTAATTTCAAAACTTTGAGTTCCCAAAAACATTCTTTTAATGATGCTGTAACATTTTCATTTTCATGTGAATGAGAAAAAAAAAAAAAACAAACTTCATCCAATAAATTTCATCTGTTATTGGAAACATACCAGCAAAGTTAGATGTGACGCTTAAGGAGAAACTACTTCTAAATGCTGGATATTAAGAGTCTTCGTTTTCTCATTTTCTTGTATAGAATGTTGACTGTTTGCAATGACACGTAAAGACATGTCATTCAAAATTATTGTATTTGGCTTGTAATAAAATGACAATTTTCAAGATAATTTATTGCGGAATGTCGGAAGGTTATAAAAAACTTAAAAAATATCATCGAACATGGAGATTTTAAGACGACATTTTTGGAATACTTATGCAGTTATATACACACATATATACTCATACTATCATTGTAAATGCAATATCACCATATTGGTTATAAATACGATTTGCTTGAATTGGAATAAAAACCAAAAAAACTTCTTCTCAGGCGTTGTTGGCTGAAGGCTGAAATAAACAATGCTATCGACACTATCCAGGGTTACAAAAGTCTTTTGGTGCATTGAAATCACTATGATTTTCATGAATTGTTGTAATCAACTCAACCAAATTCCCTGGTGTCCCCTACAATCCCATATTAAAACCCTGGCTGAGTGCCTTTAAGACACCTCTCGTTATCTTCTTTGTTTTTCTGTCTTTATTTGCAATATTAAAAAACATTTTTTTTTTGGCTAAATCATGGGTCAATAAATGCAAAAATTTCCTTCATTGTCATCGTGTTTGTTTTTTCTTTCTTCAGTTTTTATGCCTTTTTTTCTGAATTTGATTTGAAACTCGTATGGCGTTATGATACAAAGTTGTAGTTTCGTTGACAATTCTAATGAAATTTTATTTTATTTTTGCTCAGCATTTTTTCATTATTTTTGTTTTTTTTATTCGAATATCTTTGTTTTGCAGATAAGAAAAAATTATGAATATTTCTCAGCAGTTGTCATCGTAAAAAGAAAACGAATGAAATCAGATTTAAATCGGCGTTTTATTAATGGCAACAATTCTCTCTCTCTCTCTTGGTTTGCCAAAAAGTATGCTTCATATTATTTATTTGGTTTCTCCCTCCCTCCCTCTTCCTCTCCCTCTCTCACTCTGTCTCTCTCGCTCTTTGAAAAGTTAAATAACTAAACGTGTCTCATTGTTCTTCATTTTGTCGCTTGCCTTGCTGGCCATAATGCTGTTTAAACAACAATTTGCCAAGGGCTCTACTAACTTTACAGGAAAATAAAAAGACCAAAATGTTGCCGAGATTTATTTGCTTAAAATTTGTCTTTCGGTTGTGCTGGTTGTCAACAGCCTTCTTATCTGGTCTTCATTATCAAAATTTGTGATAACTACTGCAGTGTTTTGAAATTGCTTTTGGGTCGTATGAGTGTTATTTGTTGTGATATTCTTATAAATTATACGCCACATGGGGTTCATATTGTAATATTTACAGCACAATTGTTATAAAACAAGAAACTATTATTGTGGGCTTTAGGAATCTCAGTTGGAAACTTGAAATTGCTTGACAACCTGACAAGAGATGGAGGTCAACTGGGTTCGTTTTTTTTCGCAAAGAAAAAGCTCACATGAAAATATTATCGTGAGCCTTGGAAATCTCAGCTGAAAACTGATAAATGGTTGAAGGTTTATGGTGATTTATGTGGTAGGCGCTATCAGTTCAATTGTGTTCGCTTTCTCTATGCAAAAACGCCTTCAGTAGTGTCCATAACGACCAACCTTGAGGAACTAAAGCTAAGCTGTGGCAAGGACGTTCATTTTCCTCAAACCAAGAACTCCTGCAATACGATTATTTGTATGTACATCCAATACTGGCCCAAGGAGAACAGTGCTCAGTAGTTATGTCCCTCGAAAGCCTAATCGATTTTCTTCCAAGGTACAAAAGGATCCTTTCTTTTGCAAAAAAGAGCTCAGTGTTGGTATAGAGCCTGTTAATGGGATTTAAGCCCCCTTGCGGCCCATATTCCTCAATGCAAAATCCATTAAAGAAGACCGACAGAGGCACCAAAGTGGCATCTATATCCACATGCATAAGAGATCCTCCAAGGAACGATCCATTGCAGAATACACATTACCATTCGATGGAGCTTGGTCAGTGAGATTCCACTACGTTCGAATTGAAAACGAAGATCCTTAAGAAAACCTTAAGAAAACCCAAGAAGAAGGTGTCTAATGGTGTCAAATTGCATGATCGCCATGGTCTGTTGGTATCACCTCCATGCAAGATGGCTATGACCTCTATTGACAATATGTTTGTTGGTTGAAGCAGTTGACTTTTGATCCTAAATTTCAATGACGAGGTCCATTTCTGTATGAATAAGCGGGTAAACTAACAAATTTCTCGTATTTGGCGACAGAAATCCATGTGAGATCCAAGAATGTCGAAGACATTCCGAATAAGAATCTTTGTTTGGTGGGGATTTTGGACAGATGGTGTTGGGACTTGATATTTCTTTGAGAATGATGTGGACCAGATCAACGACGAGCACTATCTGTCCATGATTATCAATTTGTTTTGATCTGAATTGATGAACTGATCAACGACATCTGGTTACAGGTCAGAGCTACGTGTTCTATTGCTCATTTATGCAGAATTAGTCATTACAGGCCTTCAGTCAGGATTATATTTTTCCAAATTCGTTTTGTTCGACTTGTTTGTGGTGAAGTTTGAACCATGGTCTCACTTCAAATAGGCTGTAATGTGGTGGCGGCGTCAACGGTCTATAATGCTTTAAAATCGCCGTTAACCGCACCAACTGCCGATTATAGGTGGATGATTACGAACCTCTTTTGGTTGATCTGGACACTAAAGTTGATCTGAACACTAGCGACATGGTATCAATAGGACGTCATTACTTACAGCACAGCTTGTGTCACATTGCATTTGAGGATTTTCTTCTTTAAGGAAACTAGAACTTTAAAAAGTGGAATATCCTGGCTCCTGCTGCTGATTATATGCACATCCTTCAATGCTGTTTGCACATCTTTTCATTTAAAATTTTTCTAATTTGAAAAACTCTGTGTGCTAAGCTAAGTTATCAATTACCAGCACGTTTCTATCGTTTTGAAGCTTGTCTGTGACATTTTTTTGGTTAATTTTTTATGACATTTTGTGTGAGAAGCACACAAATTTTATGCAGCACAGCCAATTTTTTTCGTCTCATATTTCTTCTCTTTAGCATTTGTTGTGTCCTTCTTTTCCTTTCCTTTGGATATCCTTGTGTGTATGGCAACAACTATTATTATGAGTTTTAATTAAAAGTTTAGTGAACTTCTAAGTCCTTCAAAATAAATGAATGAACAAATGAATGAATGAATGAATGATAAAGATAATGATGGTGATGATGATAATGATGCTGATGATGATTATGGTGACACTGATGATCAAGATTAATAGGGGGTTTGCATTCAAGTTACTTTATGGTTTTCGTATTGCAAGATTTGAAGAAGAGAAATGGAAATGGAAATGGAATTTTAAGTGTTTGAAAGGATTACAAATTTTCTTTGTATGTTTTTTCTTTTTTTTAAATTTTTAATACAAAAAAGTCTTCATTTTAAAAGCATTTTCCTTTAAGAATTTCCCTTCACTTTATTAGAATACGATGACATGCCTTTAGAAACATTCAAATACCTGCCTGCTTGTAAATTTGTGTGTTAACTTTTAACATTTACTGTGTGTGTGATAATCTTTATTAAAACTCTTAATAATCCTGGAACATGAACAGCAAAAGGAAAGAAAAAGATGTCCTTGCTATAAAGCAGCAGAGGAAAAAATTGTATTCAAAAAAAGGGGTTACAACGATAAACTTGAAATTTTAATTTCAAATAAATGAAGACGTTCAACGTAAGATTTTACTTTGCTTTGTGCTGGCTTAAAGTTGAAGAAGGCTTTAGTAGAAGTAGGAGTATTAAAGGATATCCTAGAAATCCATAAGAATATTGAAAATGAAAGAACACACTGGCATGCTTTGTAGTTTAAGTCACAATTTTTTAATAGCTTTCGATGGCTTTACAGTTCATGTTAGATACACAAAATTATCACGAAAATAGCATAAGTATTCTTGGCTTAGGTATGTAGCGGAATCTGTATTTTCCTGTAATATAACCACACTTTTCGAAAATTTTGTTGCCCCTGCGTTCCTATGAGTAATGAAAGGAGGGCCAAAACTCC
>QOCX01005925.1:0-12075 GCA_005959815.1 Sarcophaga bullata | reverse complement strand
GATACGCGTTTTTTTTTTGTTTTGTTTGTTCAAGGAAACATTTTAACAAATAAGGGTCGTTCATCAGAAAAATTTAAGAACTCATCATATTTTATGGAGAATAGGAAGACCAATGGTGTTATTTTTCTGTTTTTTTACTTCAAGTGCCATTCTATTAAGTGAAAGAAAATCTTTCCCAATTATTTGACGCAGTCAGCATGTATTTCCATTACGGTTTTGTCATGTCGTATGTAGTAAGGCTCCTATTTTTATGCTTAAAAACAAACAAAGCAAAATGATTTGAAATATGATTACATTTTGATGATTATCGTTGTCACACATTATTTACCATAGATGGAATAAAACGGGATTTTATGGTAGCTTCCATGTACAAACATACATACATACATACATTGTACGTACAAATACTTGATTGTTTGTTTATGTGATAATGTATTGTCTTCGCTTAAAGTCATTGTGTACTGTAAATAAACAATGAATGAAATATTGGTTAATTCGTATATCCCAGCAAACATTTTAATCAATGGCGAATCGGAATCTGCATATTATAAAGTAAACTGATTTCGAGCAATCTGGATTATATGAAATACATTAAATGGGAGAATTTGGCCAATCTAGTAACGCGTTTTTTAAAATATTCAACTTGTTAGTTATGAAGACGCCGTGGTCTTGTAGTTGGCGTGTGGTGTAACGACACGGTGATAACTCCAGGTCAGACATATCCATCAAAACAAAATATGAAAAAATTAGGCCACTTTCTCTCTGTAAATGTCTGGCAAAAACTCTGAGAGTAAAAAAAAATTGGCATGAAAGGTTTTCTAAAATGTCTGTTGTTCGAAGTCGACTTTAAACTATAATTAAACTTAAAAGATTTGTAATTTTATACTCTAACAGTCGCAGTAGTCAGGTAGTGTAGTAACTTATTAGACTCATAACCGTGGTTTAAACCCAAGCTCATATATCTCGCATTAAACCAAATATGAGAAATATTTCTTTGGCGACTTAGCTTAGATTAGGTTAGTTTAATGGGTAGGTTGCAGTTCTTAGGCAAGTACACATGGTAGTCCATATGCCCCAATATGATACACAATATGATACAACCCGAGCCCCTGATGAAAACCGGCCAGTTAACTTGGTGGCACGTTCACCAACATGCCCAGATCGCCAAATGTTCTGTCACCCAAAAGCGATGACGTCTGTTTTGATGTGCAGGGAAATCACATAAAAGATGTTGTAGCAATACAATTTCTACAGTAATCGTGATGAAGTAGACCAAGCTTGTTAGCGAAAATGCCAATAGCGTAGTATCCCGTTAGAATTTTTATTAGTGTGCAAATCGTTTTCTTGTCGAGGTCCAGTAGTTCCTTGGCTTTCCTACAGTCCAATGCTGGACAAAGCAGTTTTGAAATTCGCCTACCAGATATGTTGGACCATCTACGGTTTGTTGAATTTCATGCTGATTTTTCCAAATTGAAAAGATATTCTTGTAAGAGCACATATAACCCCTTTATCGTCTTTTCCTCAGACATCTTCCATCCTTTCCGTGTTTTACGTTTCTTTCTATCCTATTATGGCCCGGAACCCAGGAGAGGTCGGTATTGCGTTGACGAATAAGGTCTAGAAAGCCTATGCAACTTTTGACCCCTTTGATTTGACGAGGTGGGCTCTTAACGCTTTTATGGCTGCTTGACTATCCACACTAATTTTAATCATGCGTTAATTATATTATACTGATTAAGGAAGAAGACCCTAGAACTAGTCCACAATCCACTTTTGAGCCATCGGTCAAGATTTTTATATCACTGTCACCGATTCAGTTTCAGCAAATCATTCATTGCGGTGTAAGTGTGAGTTTCATATTTTCGTATGAAAAGATTTCTCTCGAACATAGTGATTCGTTTCTACTTCATGCAGAATTGAAGCGTGGCCTACAATACATGGCCTTAACACAACTAAGAATAAAAGTCCTCAGACCGTATGCTTCAAGTTTAGTAAATAACCTAACTACTTATCGTCTGGCTTATCCAGTGGACAGATATGTTATTAAGCCTGCTATGAGATAATCCTAAGCTGGTTTTTAAAAGAGAAAGATTGAAGAGAGCGTCAGCAGCAAAGAACGGCCTTCCAGCAAGTTACTTAGAGGACTAGATTCCATGCAAGAGTAAAATTATTTCTTATGCTGTGCTAAAAACTTTAAAGATCTGCTTTATTTAAACACCCTTTACGACTATTCAATGGTAGATGGACAATAATATTACTGAGAGGATGATAATTTATTATTTGACCACATCAGAGCTGTTTTAAACTCGAATTTGTGCAATGACATGACTAACTGATCATCTGTAGGTCTTATCTTTGCAGTTTAAGTCTTAAGTTTATAGGTAAACATGGCCCATATATAAAATATCGACAAGATCATACTGTAGTGAACGTAGCCTATTAAGTAGTCTGTTGGCTTATAGGCTGTAGGCTACGGTTCCAACCAAAGATCAGGAATGAGTACTTAAAAAGATCAGTAGATTCGAATCATACTCGTAATTTCTAATACTTAAACGCATTCATACTTATTTTAATATCATACTCATACTACTCATATTCAAAGTTTGAAGTACTCATCATACCTCATGACGGAACACTCTAGGCATGATGTTTTTGATTTAATACTCTCCATTGTTCAAACCCATAAAAGATCCAAAATAAGTATGAATCGTAGTACGAACCTCACAATACTCCATAGAAAGTTGTGTGGTTTGCTCTGTTCTGACTGCCTCGTGTTTTTTGCTTGGTTGTCTTTTTCTGTTGTTGTAAATGCAACAAAAAACCCAGATTGTAAATTCGTGAAAACGATTCGAATCACTCGAATCGTTTAGAGTATTATAAGTATTATCGCTAAATTCTATGAATCTGAATGAGTAGGCGCATGAATCAAACCATATTTCGAATGGTAATCGCAGCTTTGATTGTCCACGTTGTACTCATACTCATTGCAACTCTGTACTTAATAATCAACGTTGTAATGAGTAACGAATGAACAAGAGTGTCTGAATTACAATACTGTTGATTGCCACTACATACTCAAAATTTCATGAGTACTTATGAGTAGCGAAAAGTGATTCATTGCACGATCTCTGGTTCAAATCCAAATAAGACATCTTCGAACTAAACGAAAACCATGCAAATCTATTTCTCCTTGGCAACTTTTCCTCAACTTGTTTAAGTCAAAACAAAACAGCCGAGTAAATTGGAAACTCTGGCCATGAAAAACTTTCTCCATAAAAACTCTGTCGTTGGGAGCCTCCAAATTAAACTCGTCATGGTCTCCCGCCACAACCTACATAACCTTACGCCATTATCCACCCTTCAGTCAGGATTACGGCCTAGCCTTCTCACACTCCCCATATGTTGTGTGTGTTAATTTATATACATGAGTGCCGGGATCTACAGTTTAAAGTCGCCTCCGCACAGCAGATTTTTGAGAACTGTTCATGCAATTTTAATTTATCTCCTCAGCAAGACTGCTGAGTGAGTGTTTAACAGGTTAGTGCAAAAAGTGGTAGCCTTTATACCAATAGAACACGTGAAGAAGTCGCGGAAAAAGTATTTTTTTTTCATATTTCGTTTTGATCCAAGAATGTCAGACTTTTTGCTTTCCCGCCACTCATGTATAAAATTAACATACACAGCACAAAGTGATGTGAGAAGCTAGCTCTTTATCCTGACTGATGAGTTGTAATTTATGTATGTATGTATGTGTGATTATACCGACTACAATTAGTCGTTATACTATACTATTACTATTTAAACCGCACAGAGAAAGCAAAATATTTTGCTGGGTTTAGACCATAATTCTTTCCATTATTTTCATAAATTTTTGTACAAGTTTTTGTTTCTTTGCTTCTATTTTTTGTTTGTTATTATAATCATTATTAAATATTCTAAAACAGCATATAAAGGCAGAAACAAAATAAACAAACAAATTTTTTTTTTGTGTCTCTTGAAACTTAAGGACGTGCGTTACTGGTTTAATATTTTTACACGATTCAGCACAATTTTTGGCATGAATTGCTTTCATGTTTTCTTAAAACTGAATAAATTTTTTCTTTCCCAATGACAATAAATTTAAACAATTTTGACCATAAAAATTCTACATAATTTAATGTTGCCCGGCCCGGACTATTTGTTTTTTAATTTGAAACATTTTTTTCCACGTGAATTGAATTTTGGTATTTGTTCTTAAATAAATTTTTTTTGGGTACATTTTGAGCCAATGCGTTACTGCGAAATTACTTTCGCGATAATTTAAGAAAATACAAAGGGAAATAATAACATTCGTTTTTTTTTTTTTCATGGATGCCTTTCGCTGAACTCAAGGCATGTTTTTTTTAAGCGAAATTAGAAAATTATTTCACTTATTTTTATTGATTAGCAAATTGTTTTTTTTAAATGAGATTTTATTTGTTTTTTTTATTTGAAAAACCAAATTAAACATGAACACTTGTTTTTTCTTTTTTTACGACCATTTTCAATGTTTTTGGCAGTAAGAAGTCCTTAAAAGCCACCGAGACCGCCTGGCATAACCGAAAAACTGCAGAGTCATAACCAATATACGTGACAATTACCAATTCAGCTGGGGTAAGTTGAGTATAAAAATTGAGGAAAAATTGATGAACGCAGCTTCAGAGAAAAATAAACTGTTAAAGGGTGCCCACAGGTTTTTTGATGGAAGGCTTTTATTGGCATCTGTTGAAAGAAGGTCAGGGGTATATCGTGGAGATTGTGAAAAGAAATCAAAAAGTTTTTTACAAAAACACACAAAAGGAATGTTTCTATAAAAAATCTCGCCCTGTCCCCCATTATACCAAACTGTATGGTTTGTTGTTCATGTTATTGAACACACAGAGGACCGTATTACTGTTATTAAAAAATTTCTCAAAACTCTTATGCTCGCATACATTCTTGGTGTACGCGTAATTGACCTTCATACCAGGTGGATAGGCAAAAGTCGTAGGTACTCCAGATTTAGGCTATAATCACGATCGTGAAGCGCTTCACCGTTCTAAGTTCCTCAGGTCAAGCCAGTTTTCCTAACCAACCCAATGGAATTTACGAGGAAGAAGTAATTTCTGTCTTCTTAGCAGGTATTGGTCTTTGGTACCAAAATCCGTGGAGTTTAATTTTATTTTGAGGCACTTTAGATTCCCGCCCTTGTGTTTAAAACTTAACACACATCAACATAACTCACATGGGGAGGGTTTTAATGACCTAAACTCTTTAATGTGTGTTTGTGTATTGTATGTTAATTTAAGCGAAATATTCTGTGTCTTTTTAATATTTTAATTTTAGAAGAGTCAGTGTAATCTCAGCTGTAAATTTAAAAATTCAGACAACGAATATATCTGAAAAAAGTTATATTAAAAAGTTATTCGTTATTAATTGATAGAACAACCTTTAAGGTCAAGCACTCCACTTTTTCTTGTGTTTTCTCTTGATATTTGCTGCCCTTCGCTTATGAGCATGTTTTTCTGTTCATTTTTGATTGATCTTTAGCGACAACATAACCGTTCCTTCAAATGATCTCCTAACTACTCTCTTGTCGTATTGGTCCTTTTTGGCACAGTATTAACCCCGTGTGAGCTTTGGTAGGCAAAGCACATCTTCAGATTGTCAGCAGTATGATTGGATTCATTGACTGGTTAAAAGCAAAAACCACCAGAATTCTTAATTTTTCCGAACGTTACAAACCGGATTTGTTCTTTCGAACTTTTAAATACTCTCGCTTCTTCATTATTTCATCAATAAATTGCCGCCTGATGCCAACACATATGCCAAAAGTAACAGAACTTTGCGATTTTTGTCTTGTGACTTTGGTCAGCACACATATGAAATGGAACTGAGCGAGGAACGTGAGGTAAACGACCTTACACAACGACGTGAATTCGCTGAACGAGCTCTGAAGCAGTTGACAACTAAACCGAATTTTCATCGAACAAAAAAAATTCTTTTGCCACTGACCTGAGAGATCACATTTAGTTTTGTTGCAGCAGTCTGACCTGGGATTTGAACCTCAGTCTGTTTTTCTAATAAGCCACAACTTGCTACTTACTAGACTACGGCGACTATATTGTTTAAATGTCCGCCACAGCTTCAGTAAATGAGAAGCAACCGAAATGTTCAATTTTCCATGTTAATAAATTACTCCGAATTTGTTCGAAGACGTGGGTGGTCGCAATATATTGTTACGAAAATGGAAATGGTGTAACATCGTTTAACAAAAGCTACAAAAACAAAACAACGGACTTGTTTCCTTGATTAACAAATAAACAAAAATAAGCACAACATACATCGCTATAACGAAGGAGGGATAAACAAGTAAACAAACAAGCAACAACAACGCTGCAAGAATGAACGTAAACAGACACAAACAAGTAATCACGCATGAATGTAGAATTCTCGAGAAGGCGAAGACTCAAACCTTCGCCTACGAAAAAATTCATCAGGCTGTTTACGTCGCTATATAAAAGGCAAGGTAAAACATGAAAAGTCAGAGTAGAAGTTCAGTCAGTCTTGTGTGAAGACGCGTTACGTGTGAAAAAAGCAATTGTGGTTTTCCGATCTCTGTTACAAAGATCTACGGAGCAAATGTGTAGTAATTGTTATTGTTTATCGCAAAGGGCATAAAGAAAGGATTAACAAGCAAAGCAATAGTTTTTGTTAGAACAAGTTGGGAACAGTGGCACACAAATTGTACGAAAAATAAGAATTTTAAATAAAACTGAACAAAAATTTATTTTTATTTGCAATCTACGAGCTCATATTTCAAACGTTTTAAAAGTAAAAGCGTAACAATAGCAAGCTTAGAACTATAATATGCCACAACGTTGCTGTGTTATTATGCATAAATTTTTTAATTATCCTTTCAGGACAATTAAGTGATTTATTCTTGTATAAACAGAGTACGACTGTAAATTAAATAATTTTCCATTAAGCAATATTCAACGAACTGTAATTGAAATTAATCTACAAGAAAAAACATCAATATTTTTAAAGTTTATTTCGGAAATCTATTTTCATTGGCTTTAATTTATCAATTTCGGTTTTTGTTTATAAAAAGTCTTATAAAAAAACCAATTCCGAATTTAAGCAAACAATCTTAATTTTTTAAATTTACAAAAGAATTCTATGGTAGAAGCATAGCATACACACATTTGTATGTCGTTTGAATTTCAAATTTATGTTTCTCCTTTTATTTCTGCCTTTAGTCTTGTCGAGATGTTTATTATCATCTCCGTCTATTGCAGAAATAAAGTTCGTTCATCTGGCTTTCAATGAATCTGTCAGTTTGTTTTGTTTTCGTCTTGAATTTTTTTGTTTCAATATCGCAATCAGGAAAATTCTTGTGATGAATATTTTAAGCTTAAATTTTTTTTCAACCATCTCTCCGTATGTGGTCGTATGCAAATAATTTTTCTTTCCAGAATATCGAAAAATTTAAAGTGAATTTTAAAGCCGCATATATTAGGAACACCTTAGATTTTGCTAGGTGAGTTATTCACACCATTTTTTCTTCACATTATTTTAAAATAATTCAGATGTTCATAACACTTTCTACGGAAATGTATGCAAAAATTGGGAATGCATACTGGCATTTGGAGTATATTGTTACGTTTTTACCTTTTAAAAACGTTTGAAATATGAGCTCGTAGTAGATTGCAAATAAAAATAGAAATAAATTGTGTTCAATTTTCATTAAATACATTATTGTTCGCACAATTTCGTGTGACACTGTTCACAACTTGTTCTAACAACAACAATTCTTTTTATTTGACATTCCTTTATGCCCTTTGCGATAAACAATAACAGTTACTACACAATCGTTCTCTAGATCTTTGTAACGGAGATCTTCAAACCACGATTGCTTACTTCACACGTACCGCATCTTCACACAAGACTGACTGAACTTCTACTCCAACTACTGCCTGTTTTGTCCTGCCTTTTATAGAGCAACGTTTGATGAAGCTTCTTTAAGGCGAACATTCGAAGTTTGCCTTCTCGTGAATGCTGTGAATGTAAACATCGTTGTTTACATTTATTTATGCTTTCTTGTTTGTTGTTGGCGTATGTTGTTTACGTTTTGTGCTTGCAGTGCTGTTGTTGCTTGTTGATTTACTTATTTATCCCTTTCTTGTAATAGCGATGTTGTTGCTATAATTTTTGTTTATCTGTAATTCAAGTAAACAAGTCCGTTGTTTTGTTTTTTGTAGCTTTTGTTTAACATTTTATTGTTAAACGATGTTATACCATTTCCATTTTCGTAACATTATTATACAAATACACGAATTTTCGTGATATTTTCTACAAGCATTGGCTGATATTTTTTGGTAGAGCCATGGTGTAATTGTGATATGTTTTAACGCCAAAATGAAAAAATTCAAATGAAAACATGTGTATATTTATACATACATCACTAAAATAAATTCAAGGCAAGTATTCAAATGATGAATTATAGCGCAAGTGAAACCAATGCATCCTTCAACGCAGTTTTAAGTTCAAAAATTTCGCATGAATGAAAACGTACATACGAGTATATTATGTATATATGTCAGTGCGATTTAATGTCATATTGTTAGACGATTCGTGAATTTTCTGGTATTCATAATATGAACAAAACTTCAAACAAATATGCAAGCAAATAACAGCATTGATCTTAACTTTAAACACGTTCACGTCGATGTTTCCCCAACAATTTTGTTGAACAAAAATGTTTCGAAATTACTGAGAAATATGAGAAAATTATTATTATAGCATGTGATAAACTAAACTTATTTTTTATACAACAAATCATATTTCTTATGACACGTAGTCAGTCAGGTTCTATAATCTTTGGCATAATTTTTCTTGAAGCAAACTTTAAATTAAAAGTTTTTTTTATTTCTCTACAAATGTCTTCCTTAAATTTCAAGTTAATTTAAGAACTCTTAGCTGATGTGTATTTGGTCTTAAATTCCACTTGTTGTTGTGATTTATATTTGTTACCGTACTTTAAAAATTCTTGTCTAATGGTTTATTTAAATACCAAAAAATCGAGAAAACCATTAAGGCCCAAGCTAGTTATGATTTCGTTTTCAATAGTTCCTCGTAAAGGTGTAACCTTTCATTCTATTCTAACTACGGTGTATTGTGCGCCATTTTACGATCGCTATAATCATCCTACGGTAGGATTAAATATGTTACGAAAATGGAAAGCGTGTAACATCGTTTAACATTAAGAATTAAACAAAAGCTACAAAAAATAAAACAATGGACTTGTTTACTTGATTAAAAAAATAAACAAAATATGCAACAACATTACTATTATGAAAGAGCAATAAACAAGTAAACTAACAAGCAACAACAGCACTGCAAGGAAAACGAAACAGATGTAGTAACACAAACAAATAAGCATGCATGAATTTAAACAACATGAAGACCGAGACTGTTTACATCGCTATATAAAACGCAAGGCAAAGCATGTAAATTCGTAGTAGAAGTTCAGTCCGTCTTTTGAACATGCGTGGATATTTAAAGAAGAAATCGTGTTTGAAGATTCTCCATTACAGAAGATCTACAGAACAATTGTGTAGTAAATTGTTGTTTATCTGCAAGAGCATAAAAACAAAGAATAACAAAAAGCAAATTGTGTGTTGTTAGAACCAGTTGAACAGTGGCAACACAAATATGCGAATAATAAACATTTAATTAAATTAGCCACAAATTTCGTTTTTTTTTATTTTGCAATCTACGAGCTCAATATTCAACACGGCTTAGAGGTAAGAAACGTACAATAACAAGTCGTGAAAAATTCAAGTTCTACGACCTGAAACTCAAGATGCAAAAATATGCCGCTGTACGTGAAATGTGCAAAAGAAATTTCAGCCAGCAGTGCTCACAAGAACTAGCCTTCCGCCATCCCCTACATAAGTTTACATCAATGACTTGAGCTAGTACCTACAAAAAATAACAAATCAAGAACTGAAGGAAACCAACCATTTGCCAGCAACATGTTTTCTCTGAGCAGTTGGTAGCTGACCGCAATTTCTATTCCGAAAAATCATCCTTCAGCAAAGGAGCCATTTCTAGATATATTGGATACTAAGATTTTGCTGCGCACGCGTAATGTAAGTACGTGGGAGTCAAATGACATGAAGACTGCAATCCTTATAGACTTCGCATAAATTGTGTGAAGACATTAGATCGTAATTCTCACGAAGTGTTGTAATCTCCAATAAGATTATTTATACGGCGTGCAGCATAAACTGATAGGGAATTTGCGAATTATTGTGAAGAGCAACTGGCATTATCTGAACTCGTGTACTCTCATAGAGTGTACTCCTCCATAACCTTCTTACTGCTCTACACAGGGTATTCGACCAGTCATAGAGATGACGACTTGACCTGTATTCTAATTCTTTCTAATTCGAGTAAATCTTATAAACAGATGATCCCAAAAATTGAAAAAAGACAAAACACTACATTATTATTGGTTATTTAAACATTACGTTTTGCAGATAAAAAATAGTGAATTCAACTAGCAATTCTAATATCATTCACTTCGATTATAAAATCACATCAAGCAGTAGGGGATTCCATAATAAAATAAACATAAAAACAGAAATAAATATTTTCAAATTCTCTTTGAATCTGTTAATACTGTGCACTACATTCGAAACTAAAAATATTGTTGAAGTACTTAGGTATACATATGCATATGTAAAGCCACTGTATATGTATTGATTTTGCCATACAGTTTGCCTAGTTAAAATTGTGTGGAGTCTCCATTATCTTGTCGAATGAAAAACTAAATTTTGTGCATTTGATTACATAAATTTCAATGAAATCAACCATTATGGCACACAACAATATACCAAAAACAGCAACATTTTAATAGAAAACTTCCCTTGTAGTCGCATTAAAAAAGAGACCCCAATTTCAGTTGTTTTAATCCTCTTCGCGTTCGATGATTTAAATGCTATTACTGCACTCAGGCTTCTTTTTGAATATTCGTATATAAGTTATATAGGTTGTAATAATTACTTAACAATACACTGTGATGGTCTTATAATTCACCTAAAAATAGAAATTTATTTCTTTAATTCAAGTAAAATATAAAATTTCAATGAATTTCTAGAACTCAAACGTTATGTGGAATTCATATTAAAAAAATATGCAAATTTCATCAAAGTAATATACGGCAGTAGATATTTTTTTCTCTTCTCATAAATGACAAAATCGCTTTAACTTTCAAATTAGTCAGTCAAAGCATAAAACTTTTTGATAAATTACAGTGCTGACAGCAACGACAATTTAACACATTTAAAATACCACCACACACCACACATCCATTTAACACTTTCCCGCATGCATACATATTTGGTTACAAAAGTTTACTTTTATTAAAAAAATAACTGTAAAAATTCAACTTCATATGTGTGAATTTTTACGATTCATTTTAATTACAACACCGCATAATCAGTCAACTGTCACAGTCAGTCATATACGAGTATGTATGTAGCTGTGTAAGTGTCTTTCCTACATACATATGTATGTATTTATGCATGTGAATATAAAAAAAAATCCATAAAGTTTTAGGCTCTAATTAGGTTGTGAGCCATTAATAAGAATAAAAAAACTTTCAACCATTAAAGAGTGGAGCATTTAAAAGTTTAAATTTAAAATAATAAAAATAAAAAAAATAAAATAATAAAATAAAAAGGTTTGAAATTTCATACAAACGGCTGCCTCGCCTGGCCTCACAATACCTCATTCCAGCGGACCAATTTTCCTGAACTTTTTCCAGTGTAAGGCGTCACGAATATTGGCTCTGGTTTGTCGGCATAACATTTTGCTTAAACGAAGCTACACAGCAAATAGTCCAACGGTATCAAACCACAGCTACTAGGCGGTCAATTAACATCAGCATTTCAGCTCATTAAATGGCCTTCAAACGTTTGACGCAATAAATCGATTGTGGCATCAGATGTGTAGCAAGTTGCATCAAGTTGTTGAAACGAAACATCAGTATTTCAGCAATTCACATTG
>QOCX01005922.1:0-12077 GCA_005959815.1 Sarcophaga bullata | reverse complement strand
TCGTTAGTTTAATTACAAGTCGAAACAGTTCAACCAAATCTAAAAGTGCAGTTGAATACCTAAACAGCCTTCTTTGCGTATTGTCCACTCCATTTACTTGGTTAGCTCCATAGGTCCATTAAATTGAAATAATTTGCTTCGTCAGAAGTTGGTATGTTGTTTCACTAATTTACTCCCAACTTTTCTCGTTCGTGAAGAGGTGCTCAACTCCATTTATTTACGAAGACTTGACAAAATAATTTCTTTCCGTAAAAGCTTACTACAGAAATTTTCTGAATGCTATTACGAAAATAATTTGCTTCTATTGTTTCTTCCAACGGTGTATAGATATCAAGAATAAAACTTTATTTTGAGTCGATTGTCAGTAAGTCTCAGTACTTGAATATTTCAACAAATCTTTAATAAAAGCATTTCTTAACATAAAATATTTTTTGAGTGTAAACCTGAAACGAAAATATTATAGCATACGTTGACATGTCCACACGTTGCAATGTGATCGACGACTAAATAAAAGAGCATAAACAATGTATGTGAACTGTCTGCACAATTTTGCTATGAAATGGTAATCCCTGATCTATGCTAACATGAGATGTACGGTTATATCCGCAGTGTATCGTTAACAAGAGAGAAAGATAGCAAAATTATTCAAATAAATACACAGAATAAATAGATAAGAATTTTGTATGTACTGTTCTTTTAAAAGTCTTTCCAGTATGATGACTACATTTATTCGTTCGGTCGTTCGCCTTTTTATAGCCACTCAAACAATTATAAAAGCCCTTCACTATTTACTGAGATCAATTATTCGGCCAATTCACACGACTTTGTATCGTGTATGTTGTATTGAATACACTTGGTTGCTTGTGAACGCTCAATGCTATGCTGTTTGGTATATTTCTATTTCAAATGCCAAAAAACGCTTGAAGAACATCTATCGTATTCCATAATGGGTTTAGACCACTCGTCTTCGATCTCGACTATAACTAAACGAATTACAATATGTGTTACCATTATATCGCCATAAACAACAACTTCTCTTTTAATTTATATTCTATTTACATTCAGCATTATATGTTTTCATTTTTACTTCTGTCTGTAAACTTTTTAATTTTTTTGAATTGTTATTTTTTTTCCCAACAACAGACTCTTATAAAAACAATTATGGTCAATCACACAAGGCAAGATCATTGAGTGTATTATTGGACGAAATACGAACAGTGTATGCTTGTTTTGAATAATTGTGAGTGGGTAAACCCGATCACGCTTATGACACCATTTTATAAAATGTGTTTCGAAGTTGTATTGTTTCGTGCATCGAATATGTGAATGAAAAAAATTGGCATATGATTTCTAAGTAGTAGCAGAATTTTTTACATGATTTACAAACAACAACCACCTGTTGTATATTCGTCCAACAAATACACTCAATAACACGATACAACGGCTTGTTGAATTCACCAATTATTTCAATATAATTGTCATATGCAGTTATTTCATTTCTGAATTCATAATAATTAATGACGGTACCTCAATTATCGATTCTGTCACTCTACGCCTACATACAAAGGCACGTAAATAAAAGTAAAGTATCGTCTCATAATCCAACTAAGAATAAATGCAGACAACGGTACAGTTGTTAGTAACATAAGCAGCGCAGTTTGCGTGGAAGGTCAGCCAGTTAACCCAGACATAAAACAAAGTTAGTTGTATATACCGTAACGTTGTGCGCAAAATTTTTGTTAGCTTTACCCTTCCTAAACTGCAATATGAATTTGTTTCTTTTTGTTGTTCTTGATTTACGATAACTGAAATGTGTATTTCTCTTTCTTCAAGTGTAACAACTGCACTTATTGACTGTGAAGTAACGGAAGTATCTTTGTGTTGTAAACATATTTGGCCATCACTGAAATAAATTTTCAAGGTATTCTCAAACGAATTTCAGTAGTGTGTCAAGTTGAAACATTCGTATATACATGTGTATCTATACAGAGGGATACCATGTTCATAGCAATTGTGCAGAGTGAATTCAGACACAATGCTTAATGCTTTAGTTGTTCCGTCAGCACTGCGACGACACTCAAAATATGGATTTCGGCTTCCCGAGACAAACATTCGGCACTTCTTTGCTTATTTTTTCTTTCCAATTACTGCAAGGAAAAATTGCACGCTGTGACACTATGAGATGACAAATTTTTGTTGTACCTTCACACAACTTCTTTTAAACTGTTGTCAAATGGTTTATTGTGTGCACTAGTTTTTTTGTACCTAACTTGTGCTTACTCTTTATTTGTATTTGCTACTTACAATGCAATATTCGGCTCATGAGAGAAAATGCAAACTTACACTTGTAAGCGTCTTGTGCACACGTCTATATTGATAGAAAGAGTCTGGGTATATTAAAGGACTGTGCAATAAAGTTGATAGCGAACTGTTGGTTTTAATTACAAAAAAAAATTTAAACAAATAAACATTAACCATAAAAAAACTTTTTTTTAATTAAGCATCGTATGCCATAAAAGTAAGTTTAATACTACTATGACTCAAGATAATGAAGTCGCGCGTAGTCCAGGTAGATGTGTGTTGTGCTTATTAGACGAAAGGCCAGTGGTTCGTCATACCCGGTCAGGACAAAAAAACGAAAATATGAAAAAAATATTTCTTACGGCGTCCTTACTCTCAACAGATTCTGGCAAAAGCTGGAGGTAGATAAAATTGCCATGAAAAGCGTTTCTCGAAATCTGTGTGTCGGAGTTGACTCTTAAACTGTAGGTCCCGCTCACTCTGTATAAGAAGTAACACACCAGATAGTAGTGTTGAGAAGCTAGGCCGTAAGTCCTGACTCAAGGGATGTAATGGCATAATTTTGTTGTTTGTAAGACTGAGAAATTGTAGAACAGAGATGAAATTCTATTTTCGTTTTTGATAAAACCGTTCTATCTAGCAAACCAAAAACGCTGGTTGCTCCGTATCCAAAATTGTGGACATTCCGGTATTTCATGATCAGTATATAAAAGATTAATCCTTGGTCCATCACATTCAACTCTTTTTATAATTTTGTGGTCCTTATTAAAGAATAACAAATTATTGCTTTGATTACTCTGCGTTGTTGTAGTATTTTTCGTTGTATTAAAAACTGAATTTCTGTTAGGCGACCGATAGACGTACAATTCTCAGCGGATTGACTCTTGGAACCATTTCAATTCAATGGTAATTGAATATTGAATATATAATTGGTAACCGATACGTAGGATCGGAAGCAACCAAAGTTTAATCATTGATTGTTTTTACTTCTGGTTTTTATAGTTTTTGATCTATTTGGGAGAAAACAACACTTTTTGTATCAAACGAAAGTATGGGTTTTCTAAGCAGGCTATTTCATTTACATATTTAATGATTAACTTATCAGAATTAACCGCCACATATTTTGGTAGCAGCTTTACTTGTTAAGGCATGTATTGGCTATGGATCTAATGACCATTCTTTTTACAATTATCTTCCGGAAGGTTGAAAATTATAATGGTCCAGTTGCGTAGTACTTAAATAATTATCAAATTTTGGAAAGTCCTCATTGATTTCTCAATGTTTTATTATCAGGATGATTTAAGAGTACATCATCGCGATTCTTTAAAACTTTAGTTCAGGAAAAAGTTAGATGGTCTGATATTTTCTAATTCGTCAGTTTTTTATCGCCATTATTTTAAACAAAACAAATTAGACAATTTTAAACCAGGACTTAAGAATTCAAAAACTTCATAATTCGGCTTACGGTTCATTTTTGAATACGCGCGACGTTCCAGGGATTCTTTGGTGTGGTGTTTGAAATTTTTTTTAAGTTTTCGAAGATTTGTGAAATGTTGTCGTAAATATACATTATTATGGCATTTTGAGAAGGATTGAGATTAAATGTTGGTATAAAATGAAGAGATTATGATCATGTTTCTTGATATTGTTCGAAGTAGTCGTAGTCTAGTATGCTTAGCGTGGTTCGCTCCCAAGTTCAAAACCAGGTCAGACCTTTCCAATTTATAAGCAAGGTTGTGGTGACCGCATTATATGTGTAACGTAGTTTGTAATATTCTCTGCTGAAGACTCTGAAGAAGAAAACAGAACTCGTCTTATAACTGACAAAAGTATTTGGCAGTACAAACATGTTCACATAGGATGTTTATACGCCAAGATGGTTACTCTTGGACTAAAAATCGTTTCCTTTAGTAGTTTGGAAAGAGCAAAATATTACCATCTTACCCGGAGACTGATAGGGTTTGTTTTTTCTTGAAATATTTGTAGAGTCTTTCTTACTGCTCTTTCATATTTATATCACGTGACAGACAAATATTACTGGAAAAGTGTTTGTTAGTTACTTTACGGCTGTCTTTGGGAAACCTGTATCCATAAAACCAGAGCGGGGTCTAAGAGAGAGCATTGTTATTGACTAGTCGTCCGATGTTCATTGCAAATGGGAAAACTTTTTTACCACACATGACGTTGACAACAAATTTTTCTCAATGATATAACAATGGTTTGTACCATCAGTTTTCAGCCGACCTGCAATTGAGAGCGCTGTGACGCGAGGTGACAATAAGCTGCAAACCATCTACGTAAATAGAAACTTATACGTCACCACAAAGCGGAGGATGCTAGTGGTCGAATTATTACCTTTGGAAAAATAAAACCAAGTTGACATGAAAGTGGTTTGATTAGTTACTTAAAAACCATGTTGCATGTACATCATGTTATAAATTTTGGCGTAACATTTTCATAAAATGTGGTAAATGAATTCTAAAACATATAAATATTTGTTATTAAAATGGATAAAATAAATAAAAATTTAATTTTTTTAACAAATCTATATAATTGCGAAAATTCTTTAACTAGTAAATGTATCAAAATGTCTTGATACAAGCTTAGAATTATGAAAGTTTTTAACCGGTTCGATCTAGGCTTAGATGTTCCAACAACTAAATATGAACGAAATATCGCCTAACCGATCGTGTGAAAAAAGGAGTGGCTCGCGAACCGTTTATTAGTTGTTTTATAAGTGCACAGTTACACTAAAACAGATAAAAGAAATGAAGTGAAGAATCTGTAATTAATTTAGGCAGTGAATTGCGCAGCAGTTCTTACTATCTGCTTCTACTGTTGCTACCAATTGGATTTAATTTTAATGCCGCATAGTCTCCTGATTTGTCTTTTTATTATATTCATCCTTCCTTTTTTGTTTTCTTTTTTTTTAAAAAAATGTTAAAAAATCTACAATACCTGTAAATTGGATAATTTGGCGACGCAGAATCTCTTACCCCTGCAAGCAACCAATGGAAATTCTGGAGTATAAAAAGTCAAAAATATATAAACTCAGTTGCTTTGGCTTCAATGGGGAAGAAATTTAAATTATAATTTTATATTTAGAAACTCCTCTGAAAAACAGAGTATATTCAAATACTGTCATATAACATTAATTTGAATTTTTTGTGTTTTTCAATTGGATATTGCTGATCACTAAATTTTCTAAAGCGTTAATGGTTTGGAGAGAACAAAATCCTACAATGGCAATCTCCACATATAGTGCCCGTACCATGTGAGTGCGGTGGAAATCTTTGAGGGTTCATTTCATCTTCATACCTATAGTAACATTATGGCCATATGTCCTCTACTGGTTTGAATCACTTGTATGTACTATACTCGTATTTTACCCTTTATTAAATGCTTGAATTTTTTAAAATAACAGATAACCATTACCTAATTTAACAAAACTATGTTTAGTTTTTTTTAAAACATGTTTTTGATTTTGTTGAAGATGTTTACAAAGAAGAAACCATTGGGAGTGTACATGTGATTGTCAAATGTGGTGCAGCGTATGTTTCCATAACGTCTGTGGTAAAAGGCTAAATGAAAGGTTGACGGCTTACATTTGGTTTATTCGTATTTTCTTTGAACAACTTACGTTAGCTTAAACCTATAACTACATTTATATACGCCATATTTGCGTTTTAACTGCGGAATATTGAACTGGAATGGATGATGTAAAATACTTTGCACCTGAGAATATATGCACAACTCCGCATATAGTCCTTTATTCCATATTTTTCTTCATTCACAACTGCTCCATTTGTGTTCTATTACTCTATTCTTTGTACTCTTATACGCAGATTTGTCCTTCACCACTATGGAAACTCTCTAAATAATCAGTGCATTGTGTGTGTATTACAAAATTTCAATAAGAATAGCTAAACTTCTTGCATAACTATGTGGGTTTTTGCAATTTATAACTGTTACTGTATCGTGTTTGATTTTAAGATTTTGTTTTTTTCAAATATAAAAATTTTAAAATGCTTTTATTAAAATTCAATGTCTGATCTTGTATCGTCTGAGACCAATGCTAGGTTTTTGGTATCTAACATTTTATACTATTTAGCATTTCAAATTTTGTTCATCTATGACCCAGAGTAGCAATGGGTACTCAAAAAGATAAGTAGATTCGAATCATACTCATAATTTCCGATACATATACGCATTCATACTTATTTTGATTTCATATTCTTACTATTCATATTCAAAGTTTGAACTATTCATCATACTCATACTTAACATTACGCATGATGTTTTTGATTTTTACTCTCCCTGACTCAACATATGCACGACTGAGAAAATAAGTATAATTCGAGTACGGACACTAAAGTACTTACTGAAAGGTTGTTTGTTTGCTCTACTTGCTGCTCTGTGTTTTTTGCTTTTGTGTCTTTTCTCTTTTGTTGTAAATACAACAATAACTAAGGCTGTCAACTATGACGAATGATTCGAATCATTTGAATCAATTATGAGTATTATAAGTATTTTTCTAAATTTATGAATCTGAATGAGTAAGCGTATGAATGAAACATTATTTCAAATGTTATGAAGTCGATGTCAACGTTGTACTCGTACTCATTGCAACTTGTAATTAAAAATCAATGTTGTAGAGAGTACGTATGAATCAGAGTAGTTAAATTTCAATACTATTGACTCACTCATACTCAAAATTTTATGAGTACTTATGAGTAGCGAAAAAATGATTCATTGCTGATCTCTGCTACAGACATTGTTTTGCATTTCTACGTCTATCTTAAAAGTCGTTTAATGTAACATCCTTATAAGCAAAACAGTTTATTCTAAAAATGAGCTTCAAAAACTAACACATTTCGTAGCATCAACCACAACAGCCTTCACAAATTATCATCATCGATTCAATGCAAAAAAAATATATAAAATCCATTCGAATATGTTTTACCATCTGTGGGATGAGCGCACAATTTGTAAATACCTAGTGCCTATCTATCGTTGGGACAGTTTCGCCCACATACCATCATACCTGCTTATAAGTTTCGATTTTAAGGCTTATCATGCTGATACTTTCAGAATGTATCAGCATAGCAAACATTTCCAGTTCAAACCAAATAATAAAACAATACGGCCTTCAACTTTAAAACGACAACTAACTAAACAATACAGAATTTTGTCGTACGTTTAACGTTAACGGCATTTTGAAATTGTCCTGTGTAACCTCTAGCATCAAATTGTCATTTATCACACGCTACTATTTCCAACACAAGCACAAGAGCAAATTAAATCAAAGTCCAATACGATTTACACGTGGGAAAATATAAGAGTTGCCTACCTTTAGGTTATTTATTTAAAATGGAATCTATGATATTGGGAACATCAAATTTATATTGAGAAATTGATAGTGAATTGATTATAAGATTTTCAATTAAGTCAATTCAGATAAACAGAATCAAATTTTCATAGAATACAGTCAGTATGATTAAACAGGAATAAATTCGCCTTGCCTTGATATTTTTCTTTGGAAATATTATGTTTTTTGTGCAGAGATAAGAGCTGAGGGGTCTCTCTTTTTTAGAGAGAATGTCTCTATGATAATGGAAGACATTACGGGTTTTTCAAGCATTTCGTAATCGTTATTATGGTTTCTGTAAGCGTTTAGGTGACCACAGTTTTGTCATTCACTCTTATTCTCACAATTTTTCCAGCTTGAATTTCCTAATGTGTTTCCGAGCAAAAGACAGATAAGTATGCTTAGATCGGCTGAGACGTATTACTTCGAATAATAACATTGTTTTCAAGAGCAATGCCATATAAGAAGAAACATATTTTGCTCTACGGCAACCATTTACTAATTTCAGCATATCGACAAATCGAACTTCTACTTTTGACTCCCTCTATCCATTTAATATTAATGGATATGGTTTTGGGACCATGTAACTATCAAATGCAAACGCCTGAATTCTATGCTAAACAAAGTGCTTAATAAATGCGAAAATTAATAGCTCCAGCGTATGCAAATGTTTATGTAGAGTTGTTGTCAAAGCGTGTATCTCTGCGTGTTTTTGTATGAGTCTGTAAGAGTAAGTATGCCCTAAAATAGCAAATAGTTCTTTATTACTTTTTTACACGAGCAAATTTGTCATTTGACTTTGCTTAACAGTTAACAATTACGGTCCTACACACGCGGCTACTTACACGTAACACTCATTACGAAATTAACGTTCTTATGATTGAGTTAAATGCAGAAGTATTCGATAGTTGCATTCGAAGTGTTGAGTTGTAATAATTTAAAGGGTGTTTTTTTTAATTAATTTATTTATAATTTAAAAATACGCAATAGGAACTGGTGAGATTGGAAGCCGAAGAACTTAATTTGAGTTTAAACTTTAACCACAGACGTTTTTTTATGCTGCATAACTAATAATTCGATTTGCAAATGGCACATCATACTTTGGGGATCTGTTGTTAAATTGTGGGCGTTTTGTAAAAAAAAACTTTTTCTCAAGATCGTACGTTCATAGATTATTGTCGAGAAATTGATATTACGAATATTCCATACTCCTTGTTAGGCCATCACGAGTTTGCAAGAGAAAATAATTTGAAACAATTTGTGCTCTCAAAGATTCGGAAGATAGATTTAAAAAAGTAAACGTCGGAAGCAAAGTAGTTTTATTTAAATTATATATTGATGTTTTCTGGTACCAATATTTTTATTTTACCACAATAAGAAATGTTCTATTTTCGTAATCTAATAAAACAAAAAATCTGTAAAAACTATGTAAATAATGTAATAATATATACGACAACACAGACAATAGAAGCATTGTTAATACTTTTTGCGAATAAATACTCATCAACATTTTCTCTCAGACTTATTATTTGTCACGTGCTTGACAGCTTCTTCGGAAGTAAACTAATAGTATATGGTCGCTTATTGAATGTTAGGCCTTGGTCAACCTGTTTAGAATTTCGAACAAAAAAAATCAAATAAAAAAATTTTCCTCCTACTGTTTTTCAGAAGATTTTGCAAAAACTTGAGAGTAATGTAAAATTGCCAATGAAAATTTATCAAGAAATCATCTTGATAAAGTCGCCACTTTTAGCTGTAGCTCCGCCACTATGTATAAAATTTAAAATACAACATAAGATGTAGGAGAAGGTAATAAGGTCATAATCCTGTCTGAAGGTGGCCAATATATGATGTATGTTTAGTGAATTGGTCATTAAAAAAACTTCAAACCATTTATATACTTAGCATCTTACGTTCCTAGATCCAAACACTGTTGCAATGTACGACGGGGTTCACAGTTTACTGTGTATGCTCAATTGTACTTTTAACATTGAGATATGTGTTTAAAAGGCTTGAATATAATGATTTTGCGAAACAAGGGGTGCAACTTAGTGTACAGTTATGTTCTCAAATGCCCGGGTCAGTCATCAAAAACGAAATATAAAAAAAAATTTTCTTCGGCGACTTCTCTCAGAGTATTTCTGGCAAAAAACTCTGAGAGTAATAAAATTTGCCATTGAAAAGCTTCTCAAAAAAATCTGTCGTTCGAAGCGACTTTTATAACTTAAGTCCGCCACTCATGTATAATAATTAACACAACAAACAAATAATGGTTGAGGAAGCTATCGTCGTAATTCTGACTGAAGGGTTTATATGTAATGGTTCAAATTATGTATGTATGTATTGTTTTCAATGTGGTTGTCTTCATTCGTCTCCTGAATCATCTACATATCTATAAAATACAGCTCCCTTGTGGTATTTCTACCAGAAATGTATATTGACATCTTTGCTGAAAATAATTCAATATTTGATGTGTCGTTAGCTGCCAGTTATAATGAAAGCTGATTCTTTAAACACCGACTTAAGTATTTGGGTATCAGTTTTCTACTCTACGCATTGTAAATATTTTATGAATTGCACTCTGCCAAGTGACACATAAATCAATGGTTTCTTCCTTTTGATTTCTTTAATTTATGTGAGTATATTACGCTCGGTTTGAACTAAAGCTTTGTTTCATAAAGATTATCAAAATAAATACATAATGATTTGCTAACGAATAAAAAAAAAACTCCTATTATTTATTTACAAAAAAAAAAAGGTTGAAAAAGCCCATTTGATATCAAAATTATCCATTTTTGATTTCTTCAAAATACTGGTAGTTTTGAACACTATTCCTCCTTAAATTCAAAGCCTCACAAAGTAAACGCCATATAAACAAATCAAGATACGTGGTTGTCTCTATACATACACTACATGATTGGCCATTACAAACTTTCCCGTTTAGGATTACGGCCCTAGTTTCTCACACAATTTATGTTTGTGTGTGTGTTAATTTTATACCCATAGAGTGGCGTACCTACAGTTTAAAGTCGACTCCGAACCGACAGATTTCTTTGAGCAAACTTATTCATGGAAATGCAGACTGACACAAATAAAACTTAATAAATTCTTTAGCAAGATTATCATTTTATTCCAGTAGCACAACAAATTTTTCTGCACTGAACTTAAATGTATTCATTTCCCATTTTATTCATTTATTTAACTTATTTGTCAATTAGAAATGATGTAAAATCTATTACTATTATGGATAAACCAAAAATTGCGTTTACCTGGCCGAAAGTCGATTAGCAACGATTTCTTTGACTGATGGTTAGTAACGACAGAGAGGTTGAAAAGACTAACATGCTACATTTCTTGTTGATAGAACGTATCTAGTCAAAGTAAGATTTTAATAGAAATCATCACCTACTGTAATGCACACTATTGGATCATGGTTAAGATCAACAAATTCATTACGAAATACGAATATATAAGTGTTACAACCTGACCCTGATAGCCTAATATAAGCCTCTGCCCTTTTTGATGTGTGCTTTTAATTTATATAGTAGATTACTTTGTCCTCTTATGTGCAACATAAATAATTATAAGCAATTATGGTTGCTTAATTTATTCTCATATTGATTAATTAAATAGTTTCCTTTAAGCTTAGATTTGTTCCTAATGCATTTAATGCTGAGCGGAAAAAAAAGTTGAAAATCTTAAAATAATCAAGAATATTTGGGGTAAAATTTTGAAAAAATAACAAGCAATGAAACCGGTAAATGGGAACTGAAGCTTCTCCTTGACTGAGATTCCTAGTGATTTTGGAGGTTAGTAAATTTGCTTGGATGGTCTTTGCTGGGAACCTACTAGTCTGAACATCTGAATCAATTTAATCATCATGATCATGTGAAAGACTAACATCACCAACGTTGTAACATTGCAAGATGCAATATTTATCATACTACATTCTCTTGTTGATAGAACGTATCTAGCCAAAGTAGGTTTTAATAGAAATCACACCTACTGGAATGCACACTATTGAAATGGCTAAGGGATATTTTTCACAATGACAGGCTTATCAACAGGTTTAACTAAAAAAAGCACTTTAGCAGACTAAAACAAATGAGCGAGTATAAGGCAGAATTCTAATTACTTACAGCGTTAGAAAGGACCACTTTACTCCTTTTTTTATTCGCATAACGAAAACAAATGCTGTTGTTCTTACTTCCCTGGTTTTCATACACCATATGTTGATTTTTCTTGCATTCATTTTCATTACTACAACAAGTGTTGGTAGGATGTAAGCAAAATAACGACAAAAAAATAGGAATAGAAATAAAACAATAAACTTTTAAAATTTCTGCAGAACTTTTAGAAAGAATAAGAAAATAAAAAAACCCACACAAACACCTTGGGGGAATGTAAG
>QOCX01005920.1:0-12081 GCA_005959815.1 Sarcophaga bullata | reverse complement strand
TCGATTTAGAATTGAATTAAAACCCTAAAAGCAGACTTTAATATTTTTAAAACATTGGCAACAATTATAGCACACTTTTAGGTATTTTTCTTGTTTATTTTAATTAAAATACATTGTGGTCAAAGCCGCTGTACTCATGTCTGTTATGGCAGCAGCCAACGAATGGGACTCCGGAGTTTTATTCACACCCGTTACCGATGTAGAAACACTGCCACTGCGCCAGGTATTCGAAGTACGCTCGGTGCCTGATGATGTGGACATGGAACTAACCAAAAATGTTGCTTCTCTTTTAAATGGTCTGCGAGACCGCAAGCTATAGCTGTTGTCTACAATATTGGTTTCCCGTTTAGTACGCTGCGTATTATAATCTGACGTACAAAAAGAGGCAGAGCGTTGCTGGTTTATGGTTCCGACAACAGGATACAATAAGACGCCAAAATCCATTACGAAATTTCGAGGACATTAAATTGTATAAAATGGGATTTAAAGCTGAATTGAGATACAGCATTATGCGACAGAAGTATAAGACATTATAGTAACCCTCAAGGCCTAAAGAGGCCACATCTTCACTGCTGCTGGCTATAACCCATAGAGTGAAGGCTCGAAAGGGCAACAGGCACAAAAAGAAACTGGACACTACAGCCACTAACATGAAGATCACTTGCTTACGATGTTTGCGTAAATTATTGTTCTGGGGATGACTACAGACTCGATTACGGCGAGCCGCTGTTAGCTTAACCATGATCTCTTTCGATGGCATAATACAACTATTTGTTTCGGCTGCCACTTCTATAGCCGCTGATGTTGCTGCCTCTGCTATATGTGGTGAGGTGGGACGTTTAAACTCGGAATGCCTTCGCAACAGTTTGTAAGCAATTGCCGTATATAGCATTAACAATATAGCCAAAGGTATTAGAAAGACAGTGTTATGCTGGCTATAAAGTAGAAAGCACTCCAAAAATTTTCAGCCGAAGTAAAACAAACAGCCACCATAGTGCCATCATAGTAAGGTTTCCAAACGATATGTGGCTATCAATATTATAGGACTGAGGATTTTATTTATTTTTTTATAAAAGAATAAAGAAAAAAAGAGGGAAAAGAATTTAAATATTGCAGAAAAGGGAATAAAGGAGAGAGACATGTCTACTAACCAAACTAAAGCCAATTTGTACAATTCCAATTAAGCGACTACAATTAATTTTGAATTCAAAATTTACAAATTAAAATTAAAAGCAAAAAAGAAAATGAAAAGCTAAATTATTCTATTATTGTCGTAGTCAGTATTAATTAATTTTGTCATTGTTTTAATTGAATTTATTCATTTACAAATCAATTGTTGACTTTTATTTTAAGTAGGCTATCAAAAAAATTGTGTTCTATTGATTGCATGACATTGCAATAATATTTTTAATTTTTAGAGTACGGACTCCATAGGAAAATTTAGTCCAGATCGCGACAGTTTCTGTTGGGTTCCGGCACATAGTATATTACTGAGAACGAGACAGTTGATAACTTGCTAGAATGGGTTCTGACTAGTTGATATATGTAGTTAATGGTCCCATATAGTCTAATCTTCTACAAGTACTAACTATTCTTGCGATAAGTCAGAATCGTGGTATTATGTAGCTAAGAGGCTTTGAGTAAAAAAGGTGTAGTGGTAGAATAAGCTCGATGTTGGGATTCAGTAAACTCATTGCGAGATTAGGCACTTAGTTCCTTACAAAACACTGTAATGTATGTGAGTATGTGAAGGGAGAAAGAGTTGGCGACGATATAATATCTCCTCTGTGACTGGCAGGCTTTGAGAATTAAAACGGTCTGTTGGTTGTTCAGGCTTTCCTGAGGACTATAATGAGATAATGTTGACTAAGCAATGTTCGCCCATTATTACGGAGCCGCAGCTTTATTTCTATTTCATTATTATCTCTATTCCATTTTCTTTACATTACTTCTTACCTTTTTTCTAGGATGAATACTATGGATTCCCTGAAATCCGAGTGCTAAACGTATCCTCAAACCAAGCTACCTAATATTTAGTCGCATAATGCATTTTTTTATATACCCTACATATCAGTCCCCAGTAAACAAGTGGGAAATTGATTTTCCTTCAAATTGTATTAAAAAAAGAAAATTTGAATTAAAACTTATTAATAGGTAAAGGTCTGCATTAGAAATTCAAAAAAAAAATATTTGAAAACGTTTTAAATAAATATTAACAGGTTTGTTTTTGCTCACGGTCTCGTTTTTTTTTTAAATATTTATAAAAGCAAATAAATAAACAAATAAATGAAATAAAAACAAAAAACATTTATTTATTAACAGCTAAGCTAAGTTTTTCTTCTATTTTTCAGTAGAATGCTTGTATTTAAAGAAAAATGTGGTTTTTGTTTTTACGTTTAAACGAAAATCATTCACTATAATGTAATATAGAAACTTAAGCTTAAGTTAAAGCACAGCTACAACTACAACTACAACTACAATTTAACTTCAACTACAGTTACATACAAGCTTACTTACAAGTGAGTTTAATTTCTACAAATTGCTGGTGAGTGTTTTTGCTTTTTATTTGTAAGTAATTAGTAGAGAACAAGTTTGTTTTTTTTTCGTTTTCGTTTTCGTTTTATTTTTATTTGTTTATAATATTTAATTAATTTTATTAGAAATTTTATTAAAAATACAATTATTAACATTTTAATATGCCAACAAAATAATTGTAAAGCAACAACAATAGTAATAAATATAAAGATTTAAATGAAAATAGATAGTAAAAGTTTTTGTTTTATATTCTAATTGAAAAGTAAAATAAAATTTTAATTACAATTACAATAATACTAACTACTACAACTACTACTATACTACATGAAAGAAAGAATAATTGTAAAAAATATTTAAATAATTGCATATTTCTTTTTAAATTAAATTTACATTTAAATTATTGAACAACTTTAACCAACAATATGTTGTTATTGAAAACATAATTAAAACATTTAAAAATATGTTATTATTGTATGTCTATGTGTCTGTCTCGCTTAACAACTATTTTTAAATAGTTTTTCTTTATAATATTGTATTAATAATCCTTATATTGTAGAGGGAATTAGTAAAAGTTTTTAAAATACATAAATAAACTGTCTTTATAGCTTTATAGCACACACTTAAAGTTACTCTTACAAATATTTACCTTTCACTACAATCTCTTATTCTTCTTTTGGTTACTACCCCATGGTCTCTCTTACTCATGCTCATAATCGCCACAAACCATAGTACAATGTGTTGTTTAATTCAAGATAAAATTAATACGACTTGTTCAAGTTTCATTTTCGAATTACTTTAAAAAGTGTACTTTAAAAAGTGTAACGTCAACAATAATAACAAAATCAAAGCAAAACTTACTCTCATCCTGCTTAGAGAGCACATTTAAGGCTTTTTTCACACATTCCCACCCACACAATATGTACATACCTATGTAACAGAAGGCATATAAACGGTTAAATTATCATTTTAAAATAATTTTGTTGCCTCCGTTTTGTTGTTGTAATTGTTTTTTTGTTTGCATAAGAGCACGTGTGACAGTGCGTGGGTGTTATTGAATAACTCTTTAGTTGCTGTACACGTTTAATTTGAAGGTTATGTTCTCATTAGAGGATAATGAAAACACAGAATTTCATAATGAAAACAGCAATTTCACTTCAATTTCGTGGGAATTTTAATATAAAACTTGACCTGCTCAATATTTTTTCTATACAAAGCACAATCCCCTGATCAAATTTTATTTGCACATGATCACACGTACGCGCAGAAACGTACGTACACTTTATATCAAGTAACAAGGCTTTAAGAATTTGAACCTCAAATGACATCAAGTTTGTAAAATAAACTGAAAATATACTGGCCTATTTAAGGCCTTTCTGATAATAATAATCCTGTCTTTTTCTCATTACCGAGTAGCACTCGGCAATAGGCATTATTGTACAGACTCGCAATGAGCGATATTATCTTCCGGGAAACGAAGAACGTTTGTAAACAACAACAAAATATATTCACTTGCATTGATCCTACGCCTTACGATAGTTCTTTTATTACTTGTGTTAATAAAGTAACTCCAAAAAAAAATATTTTTTATGAGTACTTTTGAATCTTTAATCTTTTGTTAATTGACCTTTGACCTTTTTAATTAACCTATAGATGAACTGTATAATATTTAAAAATAACTCCCATTTTAGTACGAAAACCACAAGCTTAAACATTTTTGAAAACATTCTTTGACACTATAATACGACAAAATTCTTCCAATTAAAATTATTTTGTCCTATCTCTTCACTGAAGTGAATACATAAATATGTATGTATTATGTAGTTGGCAGGAGGATGGATAAGGAAGCTAGGAAAATGTGAATTAATTAAAATTGTTAGCCAAAATAATTTGTATGTAACTTTTTCTTTTAATTTTCATTAGTTTTTTTATTTATTTTTATTTTTTCTCACACAAAAGAAATTAGGGCGTTAGAAATGGTTGATGTGCGTATTTAGACAGCCAGACCCTGATAAATCTGATAACAACAACAATAGAAAACAAAAAAAAAAGTGCCGTGTGGATCATTGACCTCATTTGGAAAGGTGGTGACAAATGATTTGGAAACATTAGAAAATTTATTTTAATTTAATCAAGCAATTTAAGAAAAATTATATTTTTAAAACATTTTCTTCTTTTTTTCATTCATAATTTATATTTTATATTCGTTTGTTTTTGTTATTTTCCATTTTAATATTGCATTGCTAAAGCAGAATTAATTGCTTTATAGATTGACGGAACGATAAAAATAAAAATCATTTATCGAAATCTATACACACGATAACCAAAATGAGACAGTAAGAGAGCCAAAAACAATATGATTAAATAAGCTTTTACGGTTCAACTATATGATGATGTATTGCTAGTTGTGTTAGGATATGTGTGTGTACATATAGTATATGCTTGAGAGTTAGAAGTGTTTCAAGTGTGTGTCGTTGCAGAGAGAGATAAAGAGATAAAAGAGCATTAATTTACATTAATTATGATGTATTGACAACATTTCATTTTCTCGTTGCTGATTTTCTATGTGTAAAGTGATATATCAGTGTCATAAAGCATGAAAGGAAATGATAATGACATCATACGGTATTTGTATTTATGAATTCTATTCATGGGATATTTTACAAATTAGCTGTGGTAAGCAAGTTTCTGTTTTTGTTAACCCTTTAACCCTGGTAAATATAATCTCTCTTTAATTCTGAAATTAAAATCCTTTAAAGATTAAATTTTTAACGCATTTTTCGCAAACAAATTTGCTCATTTTTAAAAATAAAAATGCCGTTTAAGTAGTGCATGTTCTTTGGCAATTTCTTTGAAAAAATAAAAACCCATTAAATTCCCCACATTTTCAATATCCTTCCTGTAATATTATCTTTTATAAGTGCTAAGTTACAACAGCCACCCAACACCCCATACCCATTCGTCATCAGTTGTAGTAAAAACCCTTTGTCCTTATCTAGATTGAAAGAAATGTTTATTTATAGTGGATTGAAATGCCAGGAAACGGAGATATAAAACATCCATAAAAATAAGATGGATTGGCGCAATCGATATCAACAATAAAAAATAAACTCAAGTTGTTGTCTAAAGGCTCAATTGAGCTCTTCTTTTGGAGTCTTAAAATATCCGCATCCTATGGCCTTCAAAAAGCTTAAGAAGAGAGAAGAGAGCCAACCTATAACTTTATTTCGAATTTCTTTTGTTTTGTTTTTTTTTGTTGATTTGTTTGTACAAATTTACGAATTAAAAATAAAAATAGAAAAAAGGGATTTTTTATGGTTTAAAACAATAAATCATGGTTTTTTGTAGTTTAAGTGGCAACAAATGTTTCTATATTCCTATTCATATTCGTATTTCTAAATCTATTTTCATTTCAACGATTGTTTGTATGTGTCTTATTTGAACCATAAGCCGTTAGTAGAAAAATACATTATAATTCGTTTAGTGTGTGGAAAATTGTCTATTTTTCAAAAGAAATCCAACAAAATTATTTGGTTTCATTAAAATTCTATTAATTTTTTCTTGCGTCTTTTGTTTTGGATTTTTTATTGGGAATATATGGCAATATTAAATAATAAATATGTTTGAGGGTATTAAATCATATTGCATAACAGCACACAGTGTTATACAATGAGCGACACTTTAATAAGAAAACAAACAAAATTTTTCCAATTTTATTTGGTTTTTTTACAATTTGGTGGAGACGTATTCAATTTAATTTATAATCAAAGTTTATGTATGTTTATCTGTATATATTAACCTGTAACATTGTAGTTTATTAAAAAAACTATTATACAGTAATATACATTTGCTTGCCTACAGTAGGAAGATTAAAATTGAGATAATGTTCCCCACAACTATAACGCGTTGTCCAACAAAATTTCATTGGAACTATTTCGTCGAAAAAAAAGAAATTTTATAAATAAATAGAATCTGCCTTCTCTGTAGATTCTTACTTCTTTGGAAATTTTTTCGTTAGAGTTTAATTCAGTACACACTATTCCAGCCAGCATTTTTCTGTAGAGTATCCCTTCTGCTTTAGATTATCGATTAAATCATTTTCGGCGACATTCAATCCGCTTTGCTGAGTTCATTACCATACAGTTTACTTTAATTTTTTACAAACATTTTTATATTTTCTTATGAAATTTTCAGTTTAAATGAAAGAGTTAGCAAAAAAGGTTATTAACTGGCGGTCAAACGAATGACTTATGTTTTGCAAATTTATGAATATTTTATTATTGTTTATCTAACGTAATTGGTATTGTTTTTGTTTACAAACTGAGTAATATAAATAAAGAATAAGAAATAATTTAAAGTAACTGTTATAACAACAATTGAGGTGCAGTCAAACGATTGTCTATGACTATACTCGTAAGATTCAGTTGGTTTTCTTGAAATTCAGTGAATTAATATTAAAAAGATTGATAGTATAGTACGCAAAAATTGTTTTTTATGAGCTAATATTATACAACGACAACACCTCAAACTTTCACTCTCTCTCTCCTTCTCCTGTACTCCGTTTTGTTGATAACAAACGTTTATACGCTTACACTTCATAACACAATAGTTTTGGATAACCAGTAAAAATATACAGAATTTCGTTTTAATTTTTGATAATATTGAAATACAAGATAAAGACTTGAATAAATAACATGCTGATACACAAACACATGCATAAGTTTATTAAATACATACAAACATTACTTTAATATTGTATAGGGTATGAAAAAAAAAATAAAAAATAAAAAAAAAATGAAATGAAACGTAAATGTAAACGAAAACGAAACACTTAAACATAATGCATCATCTTATGGCATAATAACATAATAGAACAGTAACGATGCGATTATAATGAAACAGCAACAAATATAATACAAATATTGATCTTACTCTATGTTGTTGTAGCTTACTTTTTTTTTTTTATTGATTCTCCTTTATTTCTTTTTTTTTATTTTTAAAGTTTATACAAGAGTTTATTCATTCATTGTCCATTTTGTTAAAATCGTATTAAATCTTTGCCTTTTCTCTTTAACAACCGGTTAAAACTATAGCAACCCATAACACAACAATATAATAAACCCACAAAAACTTCTACACATACATATACATATGTGAAGTTAAAAAGACATACAAAAAGACCCAAAACAATGTAATGATACTAAGTAATAATGTAAAGAGAGTAAGAGCGAGAGAGAGAGAGATAGTGTTAAATTAAAGGAAAAAAACCATAACAAATATTGTCGTCATAAGCTCACACTTCAATTTAAAACAAAATTTCTGCAATCAAATAAGCAAAGCTTATTGACGAAAGCAAAACGTCGGCAAGATAAACAATTTAAAAACAGTTTCGGTATTTGCAACAACATATCGTAATAGATTCTCTTTACCAGACATGTTGCGTGTGTGTGGGTGTGTGTGTATGTGTCACTCTTTATTTGGACATCCTAGATCATGTTTTGTGTTGTTATTTTTTGTTGTTGTTATTACTACTCTTGCTCTTTTTGAAATCTTTTTCTCTCTCTTTCAGTTTTTTCTTATATTCTCACACTTGTTGTCTTTGTTTTGTTATTGTTTACAATATATTTCGGCTTCTGATGCCTTTTAATATGTGTTAGTATTTGTTGTGTATTGTTTATATTCTATTTTCTAAAATCAGGATTTTTCCTTCATTAGAATGGTGGGTAAAAGAATAGCAGCTATTTAAGCCAAATTAATAGTGAAATGTTTTGCTCTTGAAATTTTCTTTATATTTAATATTGTACGATTTGTTTTTTGTCTTAAATACAGATTTTATGAGGGACTAAAGTTGTAATTAAATGAATTTGTTGGCATTTGAAAATTATTTTATAAACAAAGTTTGTTTTTCTCTAGCTATCACATTCTATATTTGCTTTTTCTATACTCAAGTAAAAAATTCTCTCTTAAATTAATTATGAAATTACTATGCAAATATAAATGAAATTAAAGAGCATGAGTTCTAGAATTATTAACACTATTGTTCTATCGTTCATATCAGTTTAATAGTCTGAGAAATTGATTGTTTTTCCATTGAAATAAAATTGAGAAAAAAAAATTACAAAATGAAAATTCTTCTGTTTTTGTTTCCCTTTTTTTACATACATCACACATGAATCTATTCTAGTCCAAAAAAAGAAGGAAGCAAGATGGAAGGAGAGGGTGCAAGAAGAGAACAAAATTTAACGGAAGGGCATTTAATGTTTGTTTTATATGAGTTTTTTTGATTCATACACATCCATTAAGGGGCCTATTAAATAGGGACTAAAAGCAATATGAGTGAGTCTATCGCTATAACTGTATATTAACTGAATATTATCCTAGAATATTCAAAATATTCATTTTTTATGCGTATGTATGTATGTAATATAAAGAACGGGTTGATTATTAGTTATTCTATATAAAATGTTTGAATAATTTTAATGTGAATTCGGTTAAATCACATGAAAAGAGAATGTTGTGTTGATATTTTAATGTTTCTCAATACAAAATTTGCCAAGTGAGCACAAAATAAAGTTTGTATTCATCATCTTTTCTGTATGGTTTTTTTTTTTGTTTTGTCTAATAAAATTGTAACAATTTAAATAGAAAAATAAATTTAAGCATAAGTTTCTTAAAGGAAAATTGAAAGAGAGAAACAGAGGATAGAGAGCAATTTGCCGTTTTGAAATAAAATGTTAGCATATGTGACGTATGATTAATATGTAATTAAATGTCACTCATACTTTAAATTTCATGTATGGATGTGTGTATGTTTTTTTATTTTATATTTTGAATAGAAGTTTTAACATGAAATCCATATGAAACTTTTGTGCTGTGTTTGCAATTAAAATAAAAATTGAATTAATTTGTCATTAAATTCATTTCTAAAGAATATATTTTCGTTTCTATAATAAAACAACTGCAAAAAATATATCTAAAAGAAAGAAATAAATTTTTTGTACTAAGAATAGAATTTATAAATTTGGTTTTAAATTTCTTACAATATAGACAGCAAAGCTTACAAAGATTAAGAGTAATAAGTAACAATTTCGTATGAAAATATTTGTCTTTTGTTGCTTGATAAAAGAGTATTGAGTGGAGTTCACATTTTCTATGAATCTTAGCAGTTACGTTATTGTTTTCATGTTGTTTTAGACTCTATGTAAGTGATGTTCTTGAAGTTCTTCAAAGTTACACAAATTCTAAGTGTAAGCCAGGGAAATGTGTATACCATGTTCCTATTATCTGTGATGTCAATCATTACATCCTACATAACTTCTCGTCCAATTCATTAAAATTTCCTCGGATTTCTCGTCACCAAAATTTTTCACATAAAAAATCAATTTTCAAACACAACATTTTACTTACGTATATTTTTTTCATACAAAAATTTTATAAATAATTTTATTATTAATTAATCTAACGGTTAATATTACAATACATACTTAATTTAGTTGATTACATACAATATTTATTAATAATTTAAATATGATTTTTAAGTTACGTTATAAAAAAATTCTTAAAAAAATTGTTATTACGTACACGAAAGCGAGAGTATTACGTTGTTTTGATTTATTAAACAAGAGAGATTTTCAGTATCACTCATACGCATGAATGATTTAATACGAAATGATGGAATGAATGTTAATTTATCTTATTCAACATGTTTGGCACTCTCTCTCTCTCTCTCTCTCTCTAGCACTCTCTAGGCAGACACTAGTGTCTGTTTCTTGTTGTTATTCAGCTTTTATCAAGAAGCTCTTGTTGTATGTTGATTAAATTTTGCCTTCTATCCTCTCTTGATCTTTCCACATTGCTTTACTGTTATGATTTTTACCATTTTATCTGAAGATAAAATCCCAAACAATATGTTTCTTTATTTTGTTGTAGTAGCTGTTGTAATATAATGATTACGATTATGTTGATGATGTATGAAAACAAGAGTTTGTCTGTTCAGGGATATAAGTTCAGGCATATGGACGATTAATCAATTGCTTACAAACGAAGAGAAGGAATTAGTATTCAATAACAAAAAGAATTATGGAGAGTTTGGTAGTTGTATAGTGCCGATTTATATTTGGTTTATTTATCTTTGAATTTTTCTCTTTCTGCTGCAAGTCCTTATCCTTTTATCTCCGTTTAACTACAAACAAAATTATGGAGAGTATAGTGCAGTGCTTATTTAAATTTGTTTGGACTTTGTCTAGCGAGCGAGAGAGAGAGAGAGTATAGTGTAGTGCTTTGTGTATATTTTTAATTTGTCTCTCACTCTCTTTTCTTCAAGTTATAGTGAAATCATCTTCAACTACAAGGAAAGAGTACAGTGCAGTGCTTATTTACATTTGTTTTGACTTTCTCTTGCTCTCTTTATGCTTCAGGACATAATGGTCTCGTTTATATTCGTGTTACTCAACTGCTTAGTGTAGCGTTTATTTATTTTTACAATGTTTCTATATCTCTCTCTCTCTGTTTATCTTTTTGCCTCAAGACATAATGGCCTCATCTTCGAAACTTATTTGTCTAGTTTTGAATCTTTTGCATACAATATGTTGCTTAGTTTGTTGGTGTGGCCTTAGTGGCTGCTGAGCCTTGGGCAATGTCGCAGTCGCTATTGAAGCAGCCTTGGAAATTCGAATGTCGGTGTTATTGCTGTGCAACATGGCTACCATTTCACAGTCATGGCCAAAAGGCATTTGCAATTGGATTTGCACACCGAGTACGTTGACAAGCTTCATCACTAGAACGGCGATTTGAACTGCGCGATAAAATACTTGACGAAGTATTTGTGATGTATTGGTATTCGAACTATTCGTATTGTTGTGGCTATGGTAATCGTACCCAAACGTTTGCGTCCTCTCTGGCCACACGTTATGGAGTTCATTAAACCATGCCAGCTGCTTATAATTAATCTGTAGAAACCCTTGCGAAATTTCGTTGACATCAGATTGTATAGAATAGGGTTCATAGACGAATTCAAGTATAACATAATGCGACAAAAGTACAGCACACAGTAATAACGCTCCAAGTCAATATCGAGAAAAGTTGATCTGAACCCAATATAATGTACAGGGTAAGCAGACGAAATGGTAAAAGACACAGAGAAAACGACAGAACCACTGCACCCAACATTAAAACCACCTGCTTGCGGGCCTTTAAACTCAATTCTGGTTTAGTGGGCCGTATGCGCATCATGGTTGTCTTGTTGGAGATCAAATTCTTGGCTATGATCCCGTACAAAACAATTAAAATGATCAGAGGCAAGAAGAAAAATACCGTAATGGTCATCAGGAAAAAACCCACAGTCCATGTGGTTAAAGCCTGGGTAAGACACACAGCCACCGAAGAGCCATCAACGTAATCCATGAATTTATATTCAGCCATCCAAAGTATTGGGCTATAAAAGTAAGAAGAAGAACAACAACAAAATGACAAGAAAAACCAAAAAAGAATTGAGAAACCAGCGTCAGATAAAGAATTCGGCTGCCGGCTAATTTTTTTTGGTAAACTCGT
>QOCX01005919.1:0-12085 GCA_005959815.1 Sarcophaga bullata | reverse complement strand
TGTCAAATTAGTTTTCAATTATGCAATCAGCTTTTATCAGATTACAATGGACAGATAAAGACAAATAATAAAATGGAAGAGAATGGGTGTTCTGTTCGAGTAATGTACCACAATAGAAGCATGCGAATCCACTGGCTTGCAGTAAATGATTGACCAACAGCATGTGGTTGATGGCACGTTGAAAACATCGCCGTTGTCTTTGATAGCGTTTAACAGAATCATAGTCCATCGATTTCGCTTTATCCACAAGAATTCCGTCTTTCGAAGGATTAAGCTTCTCGTGACTGAAGGTAAACGCACATAAATAACGATATGCGTTCGTTGAGTGGGAAAAGTCGTCGTTGTAGTATATTGGATGGTTATGAGAGTTATTAGACGTGAAACCATGCTGCAAAACCCCAGGTCAGACATCTTCAAAAGTACGAAAAATGAAACAAATTTACTGACAAAAACTATGAAAGCAAATAAAATTTCCAAGACAAAGTTTCCCAATAATCTGTCTTTCGGAAACGTTTTTAAACTGTAGGTTCCGCCACTCATGTGTAAATTTAATGCACATCACATAAGTGCAGTGCGAAGCTAGGTGTTAATCCTGACTGCAGGGTTGGATGACCAAACTATGATCTACGTAAGCTCGTTGAAAACTCAAGAGCAATTGAAAGCTGACACAAAATTTTAATGAAAATAATTTTCTTTCTGAAGTTAAAAGCGTACATATAATTAGCAAAGTGTTGAATTAGGCGATACCATCCACAGAGATACAAGATCGTCTTAATGCATCCGAAAAATCCGTGTTTAATGTGATCTTTTTTGAGATTGACATTTTTATCTCAACGCATGCGTACAGAAACTATTGACCTTCACCCTGCTATCAGTAGAAATAGAGTAGAGACTTACCTAAGTAACTATGTACCCAACCATCACTCCTCTGTATGTTAAGCATGTTATCGAATAGTCGGGTATTGAGGGGCGAGCTATAATGCATATTAAAAAGTATCCGGACCATCAAGCATACCCGCACCACTCGAACTCACTCACACGCCACCTTTCCGTTTTCAACGCTCATACTCTTCGTCATTCATTCACATAAATTCACCCACACACCTCTTAATACCTATATATGGATTACAACGTACTCCCATCACATTCATCTAACATTCTCTTCTCTTAAACACACTCATACCTTTACACACAACACAATCTACCAAAACACACCTCTACACACTTCACTCTCTTTTCAATGAAGCACCTGACACAGTGATCGTACGAGCCACAGCGCGGGGGTAACGAGTATATAATGTCATCCCACTGTTCTATTTCATACATATAAGTATTTATAAAATTATGGTGTATACATACATAGGCAGAATAGTTCATACATGCAGTACGGATGAGGGCAATATTGTTAATCTTAAAATGTTGTTAACAATTCTGTATCGTTTATGAAAATCATATGGAAAATATGTCAACATCATCGTCATTTTGTGGGGATATTTGTACGGAAAATGTTAGAATGGGTGGGTAGCTTAAGACTGTAATAGAAAGGAGGAAATAGAGATGCGCCGAAAGAAAAAAATTATGAGTGGCTTAGGGGGTGGGCTGTAGTGCGGGTTGCAATATGTAGGTTAAGCATGAGGTAGGAGGTAAAGAGAAGTTGGTGTCCAATGAATGAACGAAGAAACAAAAGCTTTAAGAAAGGAGAGATAACAACTACAAAAATAGCTGATAGTAGATACGTCATGATACATAAATACAGAACATATACACAATATGTAAATACACGAAATAAAGATTATTTATTTATGTGGTAAGTAAACGGGAACAGGGTAAAACAATTAAGAAATAACAAAACAACTCATGCAGCGTTACCACTACCAATTAATCATTAATGACTTTGACCTGCCCATATGGCTAACAATCAGCCTGAACTGACGTACAGGAGTTTAAGGTCAGACCTTGACACTTTCCCTGACAATGCTTATTTATATCAGAGCTTCTGCGTATCTAGTAATGGTGTATTGCCCTCTAACATGGGGGTCACAGATTCAAACTCACGTAGCGTTTACTCACTAGGAAGTTAGGGAGGATAGACAAGCAATGTAGTCGAGCTTGTCGCGTGCACAGTGTTTGGGGCGTGAGGTGCGAGTGAGCCTGAAACTGGGAATCAGCAGCAGTTAGGGAGAAGGTCTAATTTTGATGGGACGTGCTGATACTGTTAGCGAGAATCACCGTGTGGTCCGTGTCGGGTGCCAGAGCAAAGCATAGAGTGTTAGGCGAGGCAGGTGGAAGCGTGTGCAGGAATTAAAGTTTAAATTAAGTGTTCCTTAGGAAGAGTTCTAAGGGTGTGCTCTTTGCGCAGTTACGTTAAGCGTGAAACGACCACATAGTCCTGTCTAGGATTAGAGTGCAGTGGGCGGTGCATCACTGCTAAGCTGATACAGCTATTCTAGCTAACTGGGAGCGGCTCTGTATGCAGAAGACATGTCGTGAAACCCAATCAGTTATTTCTGTTCAACAATGTGCTTGTGCAGCTCGCGAGAGAGTACCGTCTGGCTAAATGTAGCAGAGGTCCGTTCGGGTGAGGTTTGCCGGTTGGATGGGCGGTGTTTCGAGGGTGTGATGATGCATAGCTCTTGTCTAGATGCGATGTACGACAGGTCTGCATGAGCGATAGTCCGAAACAGCAGAGTCAGCTGGCAGATTTCAACAATTGTGGCGGTTGGGCGAGCTGGAAGAAAGGCTGGGTTCTAATGCACACGTTGTGTCGGGCAGGTTTTGTCATGGCGAGTTTTTGGGATGGAGATTTGCAAGGAGTACCGCCGGAGAGAACAACTTGCGAAGATGCGTTTGGTAACGAAGACTAGTGTGATGTATGCAGGCGAGATTGTATTGCACAATAGATACTGTGCTGTTGTGGGTTCAATCGCGCTTGGAGTCGCCTAGAGAGGTGGTGGACTGTGGTAAGAAGTAGCTGTCTGTAGCAAGATAAGTGAGGACCGGCAGCCGGAATGGTAACGGCAAACTGTTGCGTTCATGCGTAGTAAGGGAGGGGAAGACTTAAGATAAAGGTTGGCTTTCATTGATTTAGTTGTAACCGCGGATTAAGTCCTTTAACACAAACTCGGAAGTGTTTGATTTCTTTAATGCAGATGTTAAATAATTCCACAAATTAAGAAAAACCTTATCATAGCTACCTTTACATGTAAAACGTTACATCATTTGATCCCATACTTTATTTGAATAACATTTGTAATACACCACACATCGACACACCTTGTAATGGGTATACGTGAATACAACAAAATTACACAATATTAAAGATACCTTTAGGATTTAAATAGAATATGAAAAAATAATACTCAAAGTCCTGATTAATATATGGTCATAAATACACATATAACATATACATAGCATACATATATACATAGTAAATGTTACGATAAATTTCAGTAAATAGCCCTGTATCGTTATATGATGCTCATGCAAGTTTTAATGGTGTTATATCTCACAACATAATATTCATATGCTAGTCGCCCTTAATTTTTTTTAACCTAAGGGCCGGTAAAATGCAGTTGTTGTTCATTTACTATGTTGAAATTAAGGGTCTTTATTAATGAGCTTTTCTATCATGTAAATTTAAACAAAAACGAAGAGATATCGTAATAATTCCTTAATCGTTTGACGTCATATATGTTAGAGTGTACAGACATATATACATCCAGTCAGATTAAGGATAATGACCTATCTTCTCAGACCACTATGCCGTACGTGTATTCCCTTATATATTATGGAGACCATGAAGTTTTAAACGGACAGATTTCTGATAACTTTTCCCATGTCATTTATTATTTGCTCTGAGAATTTTGCCAGAAATTGCTAAAGAATAAATCGCCGTGAATATGTTTTTCATTTATTCGTTTGTGTTTAAGAGTCTAGACATAAGATTCGAACGATACCTCATAACTCGCAATAACATTGTTGAAAATGTTCATCACGGCTTAATCTGGGTGTAAGTGTATTCGAAATTGCAAATAAACTATGCATGTGCCTTGTTGGCTTTAACAATCGGACTGAGGTTTGTGACAGGATTTACAAAAACTGACGAGAAAAGCATAACGAGGGCAATTCACAATGATTCAGATGCTAGTCCAAGTGCGATGGACCAGCCCTAAATTCTTTAAGCAGAGATGATCCAAATTTTATGCCTCGTTTGATATCATATTGTCGTTAGTGTACAGGTCATCAACTTCAGCGCAAAAGAACCTACTGATCATAACATTGTGCCTGTCGTTAACATGTGATGGCCTTGCACATCATTTCTCAAGAAGTAAATAAATCGAACGAAGCCACCGCCTCAAAATCCACACCAAACACTGTGTTAATGTCTGCAGTTCTTAGTTCACATTAAAATCTTGCTAACATATAAATGAATGTGCACATAATATAGAAAAATAATATTTATATAGGCCTATAGTGTTGCTTTTGAATAGCGATGGCCTGTCCTATGACATTTTCAAAGTAATTTATGAACCGTCAGCAAAAATCCTCGATAAAACTTAATTTTTTGGGAGCATGTAATGCTTTGGATCTTATGTGCTTAGTATGGTCCAAAATTCGACAGTGGTACTTCATCTTCAGCGTTGAAGCTGATTTTTCAATAAACTAGCTGTCAGTTGCCATGTGCTTTTAGAGCCTATACAGCGAAACCAGTCGTTGTTTTTGAATGCCATATAATAAATTGGCACAACAAATTGAGCAGCTTCATCAAGATGAATGTTTCCTCAAAGTCTAATAAATCGAAAACCTCTGTGTAGGACCCTATAGTTATTGATAGTTGTTAAGTCCTTTTGTAAAAAAATTCATACAATATATTCTTCCTTAATATATTTTTTTTTTATTTCTTGTATGCCTTTTTTATTTTCTCAATGTACAATATTTAATACAACATTTACCTATGGAATTGTTAATGAGTCGAAAAGTAGCCTTTTTAACAAACAGTAGCAGGGGCTTATTTGTACAGTTTGAAAAATATTTCTCCCGGTTCATTTTACAATCCCATACCTTTTTCCTGTTTTTTTTTACAAAGAGGGAACAGGGTTTTTTTTTGTTTTGTTTGTATTTAAGTATGTTCAGAACACTTATTTTAAGCCTAAACGGAAAGTAAATAACTTGGCACTTATATTCCAATATAAAATAAAATAAAATAATTTAGAAGAGAAGAGAAATAAAACTACCAGTAGTCTAGGAGCATTTGTAATCACGTACATTTATTTTAACTGATGTCGGAAAGTTGACAAAATTTAGTTTTCCAAAAAACTAAAATAAAATAAATAAAACCTCACACAATGACAAAAACTAAATAAAATGTTTTATTATTGAAAGTCTACGAAAAATATTATCTTTTAAGTTTAGTGAACATTTTAGTTCTAATATATGAAGGGAAGCAGGAAATACATACGTTTCCATCGTATACCTTTAGAAATGGAATTCTACATTCAGCTTAGAGGAAGTGAATTCATGTACGTACTTATCTGGAAGGCTTATAACAAGAAAACACATTCGTAAGGAACAAAAAAATATTTCATTTCTATGACACATTATTGATAAATCCAAAGTGGAGAATTGTGAAAAAAATCCCTAGCGTTTGTATTAAAAAAATTGTCCTAAATAGTCCAATAACAGGTTTTGCAACAAATAGTACCTCAATTAATTATTTGGACACTAGATCCTTTAAGTCCGGATTCCAACCTAATTTATCTTACCATCTTAATACAATCATGAGTGTACTAGTTGGACACTAAGATCCTTTAGTCCGGATTCCAACCTAATTTATCTTACCATCTTATCAATCCATGAGTGTCAGTACCTACATTTTAATGTAGAGTCCAAACGATATCATTGGAAAACTTTCCTGGCAATTTTATTTATACTCACAGCTTATGCGAGAAGTCACCGTAGGCTAGTAGTTAGTGTATTGCCCTCTAAGACCTCTTCTCAACAGATTTCTGGCAAAAAATCTGAGAGTAAATAAAGTTACCATGAAAGGATTCTCAAAAATCTGTGTTCTATGTCGACTTTTGACTGCAGGTTCTGCCTCTCATGTATAAACTTATTAAACACCACATAATGTATGATTGTATGCTTGTATGTGTCTGTTCTCAGTTTGATATTCTTAACCAGACATGATATCTTTAAATTTATATTATCGGCTTAATTAGTTCCTTCGAATCTGGAAACTTATGTTATTCTATTCTGTGACAAAATTGAGCATATTAGAAGCCACTAAATGTAATGAATCGATTTATGCTTGAGCAACGTTTTATTTATTGCAAAATTATTTCCAACCAAAAAAGGAAATTTGATCGGAATTTGCACGCAGATATGGAGCAAAATTTGATCGCAGAGAAGGTCCAAAACTGCCCTGTATATGTAAGCTTATTGCTAAAGTTTGCGAGAGTTGTTGTATTCTGGATGCACTAAGCGTGAGCGTGTTCGCAGCTGTGGCAAGAGTGTTCTAGTCTCTCAATATCAAGTTGTCATCGTTCTCAAGAATTGACTTTCACGCACCAGCTAACGTCGAATTTTGCGAAAAGATATCGGTATGATGCCTTGCAAAGTTCAATTGGTTCAACGAGATAAGGTCGCATGACCATCTGCTTGGTTTTTGCTCTTTTGATAAGTAAACGGAAACTCCATGATGAAATTGTTCTTTCTCTGATGAAGATTATCGTCCATTGGTGGGTATGTTTAATAAGCATAATTGCCGTATTTGGAGACAGAAATTCACACGTGGTTCTTTAGAGCCAATGTTTCTATTGCGAGTGCTGTTTGGTGTGGCTTGTGAAGCGGAAGCATCAACTGGTGCATATTTCTGTGATAACCAATTATATGCGTGGTTTCAACACGATGGTGCAATTAGCCATACATCTCACAGCACAATCGAATTAATGCGCCAAACGTTTGACGGCCTTTAAAATTAGCCGATATGGTGATTGTCAATTGCCGCCAAGTAGTTGCGATTTGACACCGTTGGACTATTTCTATCATGATGCCGTTAAAGAATAGTTTTCTACCGCCAACCACAGGCAATGGAGCATTTGAAACCAAAATTCGAGAGGCTTTTGTTGGCGATACGATTCTCATACGCACGAAAATTGGTTCGATAAATGAGGTACTGTGGAGGCCCGCCGAGACAGCCACATGAATGGAATAATCTTCCATTTCTAACCGGGACAATTGTATTTGAGAACAAAAAAGTAAATTTTGGCAAAATTTGAAAACGTTTTTGTTTTGATTGAATTTTTAAATTTAAACTTTTGAATGGCCCACCCATTATATTTACTCACTCACATTATGCTCATATTTAATATGTAAAATTCATTCATGATAAGTACATATGTGACGTATGAGTGATATTTATTCGAACATTGGGTTACCAATCCAAATCAAAGATTTTTTATTGCCTACTTTTAAGGGTAACTATCAATCATGTTAATTTGGTACGTATACGTAATTATTTGACATCATTTATAGTAAGCATACCCAACATTAATTTGCAATTGATCAATGATATGACAATTTTAAATTGTTCGAGGTATCCTAACCTAAAAATAAATACAAAAACCACATTCTAGACTACAGTCTATGTGGTACTATAGCATGGCCTATAACTTTCAAATTTTCACAACAAAAGAATAAAATTGGCAAAATATCAACCCGTTTTCTTTAATGGCTTCTTAATTTAAACTTTAAATGGCCCAGCATTTACAAAAAACTTTTTAACACCCAGACTAAATGACAGTGACACTTTTCCAAAGAACTGTGTTAGTTTACATTACCATTTAATACTCTGCTTACAAATGCTTGTTTGTTAGAATAAAATGTATTTCCATGAAGTTTAATTTTAAAAATCCATTCCATAGCTAATCCATATTCTGAAGTACGTACCAATGCTCGTATTGTCCTTTTTCTGTTCAAATAATTCGAAAATATTATCCAAAAGAAAGGGAAAAAATTGAGTTCGAATAAAAATACACTTCTTCCATGTGCCTATTATTTCAAAGTGCAAATAGACTTCACAGTCATTCAAATGTATAGTGCCGAGTATATTTATCCATTCCTGAAATGTGCACTCAAGCACAATATTATGCAAGTCTTTCCATATAGACTTGATGGTGTTACAAAACCATTGGGAAAAAACCAAACAATTTCAAATGGGAAACGAATGTTGTTGTTTTTTAGTTTTTGTTGCGTATATAGAGACACCCGAATATCTATGTATTGGTTGTCTGTGATTCTTTCAGGGGTTTTTTAAGGATATTATGTGGTACTATATGGGATACCGTCCGTGGTTAATGGTTTAAACAATAAAATAGTATGAAGAATATTAAACCCTGTATATATGTACGTATATGTTGTTATTTGCAAAATAAAAATAATAAAAGAACTGATTATAAATATATCGAGTATGTGGAATATAATTTAAATATTTTTCCTTTCATTTTCATGCAATTGTTTGTGTTCTAGTTTTTTTATGTGGCATGAACTTAAATGCATTTTAATGCATAAACAACAGGGGGGAACAACAAAATTACGGAGAGTTCTTACTATACTCTCATTTTAAAGTATTTTAAAAGCTTTACTTTAATATTGTATTTGCTAATGCAAAATCTCAGTCCTTTTGGCAAAATCCGTAGCCTTTATGGATTTTGTAAAAGCTTCGGCAATGCGTCTTAGTAGCGAAATGAATACAGTAACCTGGAACTGAATACTGTCTTTAAAAAGGGACTATTTTTGTGGTAAACGGATGAACCAAAATTGGATGTTGGTAAATTAGCGTAGGCCCCAGAACGAAATATCGGGAGAGCCGCTTAATGAAACTCGTGGGTATGTGTTAAGCGAATATAACACTTCTAATGACATGCTTAATTATAAATAAGAAGGAGAATAGTCTAGTAATTAGTGTGTTGGCTTATTAGACCTGAGTTCTCGGTTCAAACCCAAGTCAGACAAACTAGTCTGCTTGCTCCTTGCCTCTTATTCGATATGACCTGGGTACCAGTACAGGCTTACTTTATTCAGTCTATCTAGTTATCTTAGCTTCTCTGACAGTCCCATATTTTAAGGGATGTAATATCATTATGCCTCCTTACATACACGACTAAAGCTTCTCACACCACTTATATGTTATATTCGTTAGTGTCTGCGTATGAGTGTCGTTCAAACGAAAATTTTTGAGAAACTTTTATCAGAGTTTTCGACAGAAATCTGCTTAGAGTCAGTGCCGAAAAAATATTCTTTTTTTATTTCGTTTTGATAGATATTCTGACCCCAGACCAACAACAAACACTAGGAATACAGCACCCAGTACTCTGGATTGTAGTCTCAATTTAGTAGTTTTTACTCCTAGCTACGTGAATGTAAATAAAGAATTAAGCAAAAGACAATTGTAAAGATGCAGCACACGAAACCATAAGTTTCATCATAACAAATCCGATAAATATTACAAGACGAGGTAATACAAAATAAAAAATATTTTTGGCCACACCCTGACAAGCACAAGCAAAATAAAGGGTAACCTCCATACTGGTGTTTATACTTATTAGCATTAATTTCGAGTATTTATTTTGAATATTTCCGGAAAAAAAAACCATTTTATGGCTTTCAACTCTACACCGTAAACCATTTTGTAATTTTATTTTTGGCATTCCATTTCTTTGCCTGTAAGTTATAGTTTCAATTATTAGAAGGCATTTAAAGTATTATTTCAAAATAAAAAATATATTCGTCGGCAACATTTTTGTTTAAATTCAAGCAACGTAAGGTAAATTAATTTAAATCATGGCACAGAGTAAGTTATTGAAGATAATATTAATGGCAGTAGAATAAAAACATATTTTCTTGCAGAATAATAATTTCATTATAATAGTTCTGCTGGAGTATTTATTTTTATTATAAACAGTAGATATATTTAGCAGGTTGGTTGTATGGTGTTTAAAGATGTGGTGTTCTAGGAGACTTTCAAATAAAAATCAAAAATTTTAAGTTGAAATGTCTAATGTCTGGGGTTTGAATTGTGGCCTTACGCCTAATAAGCCAAAACACTATCGGCTAGGCTAGACGGCATGTTAAATCAACAATTATAGCTGCAAAAAATAGAGTCGTTTTGTTTGCCCCGATGTGTGAATCTGGGCCGTGACACCTAGCGATCTGCTTGACGTATGACTGCTTTGAAGAAGAATTCTCTTTAAAGTTGTAGCCCAATGCGTTACAATAATGATGACAATACCGATGACGGATCTTTCATGAAAAAACTGTTCATGCATAACATTATTGTGTAGGGTATCATATTAATCCATACTTAAACGACTGTAGCTCTATCAATTTTTTATTACACTTTTGCAGTTATTTCCAAAATCATTTCGAATGTAAAAGTGAAATTCCAGTGGTTAATAATTTAGTGTTCTTTGGCTTCAAATCAATTTCAAATATATTACACAAATATTCAGTCACTTGTGCAAAGGTCAAACTTATTTACCGTATCGGTACTAGAAGCCATAAACAAGGACAAGCATGAACAGGACAAATTCAAATGAAAAAAAAATTTAAGATAAAATTAGACCGAAAGAACTTAACAATATTTTTTTAAATTCCCATGTACTTGTATAGTTTCAATCTGTAATAAATCATGGTACAGGGAAAACCATTCTTTTTATGACGGCGTATTGTTCGTATCTTTAACACAAAAGTTTCTTTAACTTTTTTTAACAATTTGTTCAAGTATTTATTGATTTTATTTTCTTTTTATCTGTTTTCTGTCTATTAATTTCGTTCGGTTTTTTTTTTCTTTTTTGTTCACAGATCTTCACGTTCAATAAAATTCTATAAAAATTTGTTTACCAATACCGATTTGACTGTTCAATGCTATTTTCTTTTCATATCTTGTGTTATATTTTTTTTCTTCTTCTTTCCAGGCATTTTATTTTTCCACACAAATATATTGTCATGTGACAAGTTGAAAAACGTTAAATATGGCACGAATTTCATTTTTCCATTACTACTGCCATTTCCATTTTTGCTATTTTATTTCGGGGGTTTTTCTTTTTTTTGCAATCGATTTAAGTTGGTGACTTTAGTCTTTGCACGTACAGACTTAAAATGTTTGTCATGATATTACAAGTGTTCTCTCGTGTAATTATGAAAGAGTAGTTGCCAGAAAAAAAAAAAAACAAGAGTAAGGAAATTAAAGTTAATCCAGATAGTCTATATGATGCCTACATAATGGAATAAATTTTTAATTTTCCTGTTTTGAAGCGAAGGTTCAAGTCGCCATAGACAAGTAGGTAGCGTGTTAGCTTATCTCCAGCAACATATTTCTTCGGCAACTTCTTCTCCGCAGATTTCTGGCAAAAATTCTGAGAGAAAATTAAAATTGCCATGCAAAGTTTCTTTAAAAAAATTATGTCGTTTGAAGTCGTTTTTAAACTGTGCATAAAATTAACACACATAACACAAGTAGTGCGAGAAGCTGGCCTCTAATCCTGACCGAAGGTTGTGCGCATGTATAAGAACGGAGTTCCTAAAAAACCGTTAATGCTCAGGGACTCTAGATTAAAAACTTATACTTTACATATGTATTTAACACTGTTGCAAGGCATTGAGAGATCTTTGAACGCTTTCGTAGTATTTCAATGTACTTCGATTTTAGATATCCAGCGCTTGGGCGCATTAACAATCAATGAATATGGACAACCTTTTCACCAGTTCATCTTAAGGCTGTGGTATGGTATGTGTTCACTTTTTTTTTATCGTAAAATTTCATTTCTACATAATACATGTGCGTCTAGTATTTGTGGATCTCCTATTTGTTTGGATAGTGAACCCCCACCTTCATTCTGCTTGAAGTTATTCTCGTTCGTAGTACGTCATCATACAAAATTTCTTAATTTGGTGGCACATGGGATTTTGGACTGGATTTGTCTTTACCTCACATTTCTGTGATAACGATAATGGTCCGATCTTCACTCTCAATGGCAATGATTACCAATTACTCTGGATCTGAATTAAATTATTTGGACACCAAAGA
>QOCX01005918.1:0-12085 GCA_005959815.1 Sarcophaga bullata | reverse complement strand
TTTTCTTTTTCTACAATAATATGGTCACCTTAATATCACTTTTCCTTGTGCCTGGTTAGAAAACTGGCTTCTAAATTTTTTATGCAGAAATTTTATTCACAAAACAACAACAATAACAACAAAAGAACCTCAAAACTTAACTTTACTGTTGTGCTTCTTTTTTCTATTTTTTTACCTGAAAAACTACCCAACCCAGCAAGCCCACTTGCGCTTGAAACAAATAAATATGTACCAGAAACTTGTTTGAATATTTAATAGGTAAAAGGGGTCTAAAAAAACCAGCGCCGAACAAAGAAAACCACCCAAGCGACAAAACACAATACTCTTTTAGAAGAATCTTCCATACAAGAAAAAATCAATTTTGGCGACACAAGAAAAAAAAAACAAATAAACTCAGCCCTGAAAAGCTATCTTGCCTTGCATCGTGGTCGCTTCATCAAAGTAGCGTTCAGCCTCAGCCTGCACGGACCAAAAGCATTCTTAAGCCCAACGTTTGCCCTCGGCTTTCTTGTTTGTAAACAATTATTAACAATTTTCATTGGCATTTATGGTTTTTGTTTTGTTGTGGCTTGCCACATTTTGCATGATGCCGGTAACTAATAAGGGAAAAAAAAAATAAAATTTTTAAGTGACTTTGCATATACCAGGTGATATGATTTAAGTGTCCAAATGACAATCCCATCCGAGAGAACAGTCAAACACCAGTCGCCAGGCACTTAAGTCTTTAATTATTAATGAATAAAAACTTAAAGTATATCAGAATAAAGAAAGTGTCTGCTGTTCTTGTTGTTTACCTTAAACTTCGCCTAAAACATAAGCGAAATATTTATGGCTAATAATTCAAAGCATACTTTTAGATGTTTTAGAGTTTAAAGTGTTAAATTTCAAGCAGATCCCAATGTAATGGTAGAAAACAAACCAAAAATTATATTTTAGGGTGGAAATATTATTATTTTTAACTGAGGAGTCATGCCTTTGAAAAATTTTCCCAATTGCCCCCCCAAAAGTATGCCCCCTCTGAGTGCATATTTTTAGGTGTTTTTAGACTTTAAGCAGTTAAATTTCAAGCTGAAAGCCTAATTTAATAGTAGAAAACAAACAAACGGTTGTATTTTGAGGATGGAAATAATTATTTTTTTAATTGAGTCATGAACAGCCTTTGAAAAATTTGCCTAATTGCCCCAAAAAAATGTGCCCTCTCTGAGTGCAAAACTCTAAATGCATTTGTGCTTGATGTTCACAATTGATATCGAATAATATCAGATACTTAATGTTCGTCGATCTTAATTTAAACGTTGTTGATTTCAAAAAGGCATTGGGCAATTGCCTCTTTAAAAGTTTGCCCTCTCTGAGTGCAAAACTTTAAATGCAACATTTAAATGCATTCTGATATCCAGAACGGTTCAATTAGAGATCTAAGAGGCCGCTCATAAGGCCAATGTTAGACAGACGATGTCTGTTTATTGACACTTAATTACTCCGACATTCAATTAAAACTATATAGTTTGGTTGTAGAACTTGCTAAGTATGGTTTCAAATCAAGATCTTGCAACTTATCACTCTCTACCAACATAACCTGTTGAATCACTGACTGAACTACAGACTGCGGAGATCAAATAGAATTCAAAAAGTTTATTTTGATTTTATTTCGATTATTTATTCATTTTATTTGTAAAAAAACTTAAAAAAGAACTTATTTAAACAGTAATTAAGGAAAGAAAAAAATTAAAAACAAAAAATCATGGACATGGGAAACATATTAGGACGTTTAAAACTTCAGCTATAAAGCTAATTTGAAATGCTATTTTCTTAAAATTAAAATTAAATGAAAAAAACCAAAGCAAAAAAATATTTTAGAAAATCTGTCAAAAATTTTGGTCTACCACAGTTTTACATAGAACGGACAACCCCCCCCCCCCCCCCCCCCCCCCCCCCACCCCCCCCCCCCCCCCCCCCCCCCCCCCCCCCCCCCCCCCCCCCCCAACCCCCCCCCCCCCCCCCCCCCCCCCCCCCCCCACCCCCCCCCCCCTCATTTAGCGCCTTACATATTATGGCAATCAAAAGAAACGGAAATTATTTCCTAGGGGCCACCATATAAAATCTCGTTATAAGGATTGGGGCCAAATGCTCAGCATAAAGAGATCTTGAACTTTTCCTTTGGGTTTACGGGTGTATAGCGGCCATGGGGAAGGTAGCGTTAACAGCATCAATTAAGACACGCAGATGTTGGGTTGAATATCCGGCAGACTGTTAAAGAAGAAATTTAAAAGAAAACGAAACATTTTAAAAAAAAAACTTGCTTAACAATAAAATAAAAGGGTTTTCACATACTTCTTTGAATACTTTTCGACAGCTGTCATCGGCAGCCTTCATAGTAATCTTCGCCATAAGTTTTCTTTTGTTCGTAAGTTAATTGGGACCACATTTCTTTAGCCTGAAAAGAAAAAAAAAGAAAATGTGAAATAAAAATCTAAAGTATTTAATTAAGTAAAATACAACAGACTATAACATAAATTATAATAATGCGCCTTAAGGTATGCTAAAAAGTAATTTTGAAGCCTAAATACAGACTTCAAAATTTTCTAAAGGAACATAATTGTTCTTGTGAAAACCAATTTTTTTTTGAATATAAACTGTTTACAGTGTAAACAAAAACGCCATTAATGCCTTAAAGTAGTCTTCAAGTTTTTTTTTAAAGAAACTAAAGGCAAATTGTAATAAGAGCTTACAAATCAATTAAAATTTATAATTTTTGTAAAGAAATATTTTTTTTGGTGGTATACAGAAACTTTAACTGACAATGCCTAAAAGTAGACTTGAAATTTTCATAGCATAATCCATCAAAACGCTGAAAAAGGGAAAATGTAATGAAGACTTTCAATGTATTTAATGAATTTGATAATAATTCGCAGAATTTTATGCTTATGTTGAGACCAAAGTGTGTTGAAAATTTTTTCTTTCGAAGTTTAAAGGTCATACTGAAAGACATTAAGCCCTTAAGTATGCTTTCCTTATTGTTTATATTAATTATGATAAAATAATATTTGCCAAAGGCAAAGTTTCTTTGTAAGAAATGAATGAAAAAAATTATTTCTAAAAATAACTTTAAAATACCACGGTGATACAGCTTAAGCGCCTTAAAGTAGGCTTTAAAAAGTGTTTACATTTTTATATATAAATTCGCTCAAGCTTAAATTTCTTATTAAAACGCTTTTAAACAGTCTTAGCATTAATGTAGTATATAATGGAGTCCACTAATAGCCTCTTTAATTCTAAATGGCCTTTGTTGTCTACATTTTCCTAATAGTAGCCTAAGGATATGCTTTAGAAAATACCAATATTTGTTAACAATTTAGCAAGCAATTTTATTATGTGTTGTCTTGCTTAAATTACTGCATAAATTCGTTTCTTAACAATACAATTACAATTTCTTAGTTTAATTACATTTTCTACGCCTGTTGTTATGCTGTGAATTTTTAATAATTTTTTTAAAATAGAACGAAAGAAAAGAGACCATTAGAAGAATACTGTACTTAGCTTTCAATTTATTGTATTTAATATTCATTTGTATACATGTAGGAGCATATACCTGCTTTTATTATAGCATAAGCTAAGGCTTAAAAGGAAAATAGCGTCAGGCAGAGAGAGAGAAGAACAAAAATAAATAAAACCGTCATTATTTACTTTAACAGACATCATAATAAGATTTTAACATTGTGATGCTTTAATAACTACTTAAGTCCACATATGTATCCAGCCTTATACCGTCTAAGCCTTAAAGAACAGAATTAAACGGCAAGGACATTAAGAAAGTGTTGGCATTTCCTATTTTATCATACCTTTAACAAGGTAATTATTATGACCTTGTAAATATTTACTCTGTTGCTATTGTTTAGCAATTTTTATCATGTTTTCCTTTAAATACCTGGCAACTGGTTGCTGGCATGTGTTGTGTAAAGAAAAAAAATCGAAAGAAAAGAAAAACGATATTATTTACCTGTTCACGTAGTTCGTCTTCATTTAGCCAGGCATTACCAGGAGCAAATTCACCAGCAGCCACTACCGAAACATCAACACCACGTGGACGCATTTCTTGGCGCAAACAGCCGGCAAAGGCTTCAATGGCAGCTTGTGTGGCGCATTGTATGCCACGTACAGGTGCTGGTATCTTGTTGAGACCTTAAACGAAACCAACAACAACAACAACAAATAACAATAAAAGTCAAAGTCAAACAATTTATAAGACTATATGTATAGTTAGTGAAACAAAGGAGTAATTGAAATATTAAAAATTCATTGCCTAGGTTTAGGTGTTAAAAATAATAAAATAAGTTTTATGTGTTGATTAATAACAACAGAAACACATAAAAACTTTGTTGCGGTTATAGTTTTTATTAAAGCAGTTTTTATTAAAAAAAAAAATAGTTCTTATTAAAAAATATTGCCTATTTTTAGGCATTATTCATAATATGTAATCATGAATAATTTAAAATATTAAGAAAAACTTAAGGTTTAATACGCCGTAGGATAGGCGCAATTGTTGAGAGGACCGTTACGCTTTCTCTAACAGAAGATCTAACAGTGACACCCAAGCCGGAAAACCATTTACGAAGAATGGTATTCGAAGCTTAAACATAAAAGTCTAACCTTTGGCATGATTTAGGGTTGTCTACATTGTTGACATAAATCCTGCCTTCTTCTCACTCACGACTAATCTAGTTGTTGTTTAAAAGCCTTAAGATCATATCCTTAGCGGATCATAGTCTACTTACAGGATGATGTTCTTAAAGAATCACTGTCTATGTTAGGGATTGCTTTACTATTAAAATGAAACCTACATTTACTCAATCACCGATTACTATGTACTTTTCCTTAAGAATTCAGAATTACAATTGAAAAATTGCTGCCTACAACTAGGATAACTTTTCTACTTAAACTTGTATTGCCTATTTTAAGGATTAAAAATCCATCGTGTATTTTAAGAATTTCTTAATTTCTGCTATATTTTCTGCAATTGAAAGCATAATTATAATCTTTAGAATGCTGCAGTCTATTTCTAGGATGCCACTGTTAGAAATCACTGCCTACTTTCAGGAGTTTTATTTACTTTTCATTTAAATGCCACTCCTTTTGTTTCATGAAAATGTTCGAAAACTTTTATAAATTTAAACAAAAATTTACCCGATGTCATATATACAACACGACCATGCCCAGCGCGTAATAAAGGCAACATCAATTGGGTTAAACGGGCGGCACCTGTAAGCAAATAATTGAAAAGTTTACAAAGCTTTTCTTTAAGGAAAATTTACTCTACACTTACCCAATAAATTCAAATCCAATGACTTGCGCAATACAGCAAATGGTATCCATTCCAATTCACCCAAAGCTACCCAATGAGCACAATGAATCAAAGCCCACAACCCTTTAGCGGGGACACCATGAGATTATGGGCAAATGTTCAGAGACAAATAAAGCGGCTTCCAAAAGCTTTTAATTTTTAGAAGGAAAATTTAAAACAAAACTTGGTTTCACTAAGAATGGAACGGAATTACGCAAAACTTACAGTTTTTTTGAGGTAATATCCAAATACAGGCATTTCATGCGACCGGAAGTTTTCTCTTTAAAATTTTCGCTTCATCGGATTCTTCAATGGGGGTATTGAAACCAGCATAGACAGTAAAGCCTAAATCATCTAATTTCTTAGCCAAATACCAAGCAATGGGACTTTCACAGCCAGTAATCAAAACACCTTTACCGGAAGCAGAGACCTGTAAATAAAGAAGAAAAACAGGGTGGTTTTAAGAGATTAGTTTTTATAAGAAATACAGGGTGTATTCAAACAATCAAAAATATTTCAAGGCCTCTTTTAAATTTTCTTTTATACATGCATACATTACCATGGTCATAACAACCCTTTAGTCAGGATTGGAACCTAGTTACAAACACCACCTATGCCACACATAAACATAAATGGTGAGACAAGCTAGGCCGTAATCCTAACTGAAGTATTGTAATGGCCAATTATGTCTGTAGTAGTCGTAGAAGTAGTCGTAAAAGTGAATGTAAATGTAGATGTAAAAGTAAAATTAGATATAGAAAGTCCATGTAGAAGTTGATGTAGAAGTAGGTGTAGAGGTGTAGAAGTAGATGTAAAAATAGATGTTAAAGTAGATGTAGGAGTTCTATAATTCATAGAATCTATAGGGACTAAAAGATTTTTAATTGTCTCTATTGTTCAGTAGGCTGGAATATGTTTCACTTCCACCATGACTGGATTATTGTTTGGTAGTTATTGACTCACTCTATCCACTGTACCCTGCCTAGCTAATCTACTACGCAAAGCATTAAAAATTCTTTTAAAAATGCATGCAAAATTGTTGTTGTTTTTTTTATTTTGTATTCAAAATAAAATCTAAAAATAGACTTAATCGCCGCATGATTATCAAATATTATCAGCTTAATTTGCCACAATTAACATTTCATTTTCAACAATATTGTCTTTCGCATAAAGCCACCGATTTGATTTGATTATAATTTTATTGGCATAGGCTGGATAGGAGTTGTTTAGATAACAATTATATGTGAAACCAAATATCTGCATGTAATTTGCATACATTTTGAAAAGAATAGTCGATGTGATATGACATTAACAAAATTTTAAATAGCTGAACTCCATATCTACAACAATTCTCATTGTCCGTTGATATCAGCAGCATCAAACTGGACAATAAACATGCACAATTAAAATGCCAATCCTGGAATTACGGACACACAGGTAACATGGTGTAGGCGTTGTTGAGGGTCAATAACAGTTGCAAAAACAAAAAATTTTAATGAATAGCGAAACCATAAAAACCATAACCAAAGTTATGGTACTGACTGACTCCTTTATACCAACACCCACTTGTATGCGAATTGTTTTGTTTTGCTTTTGTTTTTGCTGCAGTGGAAAAGTGGTCATTATGGGAAACTTTATTAATACAGGCTCAGCCATATTGTCGAATTGCTACACATGCTATGGCATAGCATAAATTGACTAAAATGTTGTCGCTGCACAATTATGCGGATCGTGGATGGAAAAAAAAATTAGCAAACAATGTCATAGACAATGCTGTCCTTTGCCTAGATACCATGGAAAAGGGCATAAATGTCAAAATTTTTGAAAGATAGTCAAAGAAAAACAAATTTTTCGTTTCAAAATTGAATGTCAATAAAAGGTGCCTACTTTGAGGCGTTGTTAAATAAAAACTGCATACTTTTAGGTGCTTTAATTAGGGTGATAAAAAAGCTGATGCTTTAACAAACGTTGCTATATTAAGAAGCTCGAACGAATTTATACGTGGGATTTGCATCCCTCTGCAGAGGGCCAAACAAATAAACTGTCGGAGAAGACTTCATTGCTTCTCAAAGGCCCAATCCATAGAAACGTAGTCCACTGTTGTTATCTGCAGAACAAGATTTGCTTTGTACCAGAAACAGAATCCATCATGAGAATCTCATAACGGCTATCAGCTTCTAGCGACACACGTCCAGAGGTTGGGAAATCCAAAATCACCTTCTGCTAAAGCTGTAACGGCGAGGAAGAAAAGGAAACCACAATATATCTTGTCTGTCGTTGTCTAGAAATTTTGAAGCAAAACATGTCTAGCCAAAGGTGATTTAGATAAAATCCAGTCAGATGTGCAAATAATTGTTGCCTACTTTTAGGCATTAAACAATTTTTTTGTTAAGCCCTTCTATCCGTTGTTCATCTAACTTAGAGCAACCAAAAACCGAAAAGAAAAAAATACATTTTACCATGACATAGCAGGTGGACATTTGCTATGTCAATTGCGTTCTCAAATTTTTTCTTTTTATGTCAACTCAGACTCATTGCAACAGACTCCATTTTAACCAGATGACGAATATCCACTGCATATTCATACATTTGTGATTAGCTTGCCATGAGTTTGTGAATTTGTCAGCAATTTAAAGGAAAAAAATTAATCCAATATTGAAACATGGTTGTCTGGGTAAAAAATTTTAATTCTTTCAACGCCAACTATTCACACAAAAAACTAGCAGCAAGAGTAGCTAAGCTAAGACACTTTTCATAGATTGTAATTTGGTTACGAAGCAATTAACGACTAAAAAGCTATAGTTTATTGAGGTAAGTTGTAAAGAAAATAATTAGATTAGAAAAATAAATAAAAATATTTTTTAAACACCTTAAAGTATGCTACATATATATGTTAAATTAAATAACATTTATTTAATGCTTGTTATCAAACTGTATTCCATGTAAAAATAATTACGGCCAGCTGTTTAAATTAAATTTCCTTTTCACCTTAAAGTATGCTTTATTTATTTCTAATTAAATAATTTTGTAGACCAGACATTTGGTAATTAAGTTTTGCCAATGTTTTGATTTCGTTGGCTTTCAATCATTTTGAATTTATAGTTTTTGTTTTTATTTTAACTTGCAACACCTTAAGGTAGGCAAAGTTTATTTTATATTAAAAAGCCTTTCGATAGACCTTATAAAATTCCGCTTATGTTTGCTTTTTAAGCGCAAATATTTAAAGCCTAAAAGCAGTCTATAACCGATAGCTGTTTTGAAAACTTTAAACACAATTATTAAGTTAAGTTTCGTGAGCCTTTACAACAAATTTAAAGTTGTTTTCTTCAACATCAATGCAAAAAGTTTATTAAAACGTAAAGCCATATTGCAGCATATTTTCGGGCATAAAGAAATTCCTGTCAAAATCATTTTAATAAACTTTAACATTATTTTGGTGTTAAACCAGCTTATCTAAAGCACCTAAACTATGCTTTAGTAAACATGAAATTTTCCCTTTGCCTTGGTTTATTTAAGTTTTCAGTTTTCTCGCGTTTTTTATGTGTGCTGGCTGCTGCTATTGTTGTTTTGTTTGTTATTGCTGTTTACACCTCTTAATATATGCTTTTAAAAATGCAAATTCAAAAAATTTTATAGCTTAATAATACTCCAACACCTAAACGATGCTCGAGGTTAAATTTAAAATTAAGAAAAATAAAAAACAGCCAAAAATGCTGGTTGAAATAGCAATGTATGTACTAGTGTATGTATTGTGGCATTTTTAAAGCATATTTCTAGACGTCAAATATAAAACAAACACCGGAAGGATATTGTGTCCGTCCTAAAAAGCTATAAAGTTCTGTGCGGCTTTAAAGTTTGTTTTTATTTTCTTTATGGCCATTAAAAATGAATTAGTGTGGACTGAGTAAAACTATTTTTCGGTTTAGCGATAAATATTTTCAGTGAATGCCTAAAAGTATGTTATTTGACGAGCTGAAGTAGAAATAAAGGAAGAGCTTTTTTGTTTATACGGCGATTACATTTGCAATTGTTTGTATTTTCATTTAAAAATGTAAAGTATACTGCTGCCATCGATGATATTTTAAATTGAACCTAAAAGTATGCTTTAATTTTCTTAATTTTGTTGTAATTTTATATAAAAAATCCCTCATATGTATGATTGATAACACCATACCTTGCAATATTAAACTAGATCTTGATTTTGTTTTTAGGAATTGTTGCCACTTTGGGGCATGTTTTTATGTGTTTTTAGTTTGTAGCTTTCAGTATGTTATAGCATTCAAAGAAAGTAATTAAGGTCATTAACTTTTAAATACTCCTGCGTGGCTTAAGAGCCTCATTTGTATAACAACTTATGTATGTGGATGGTATAGACATCGGTAACTCCTCTAAGAATTTAACAAGTAAAGTAAATATATCATCATTATCACTAACGAAGGACTACAAAAAAAAAATAACAACAGGTTCATTAAATATACACCAGGTTTGGTTATTTATATACCCAAAGAAGAAAAAAATAAAATAAAAATTGAAAACAAAACAAAACACACATATGATTAGAGGAATAAAACCATTAAATGCCAACAAACAAACATTAAAACGCCCAAAAGTATAAACTATAAATTACACATGAACAAACAACTCTTAGTTTGAGATAGAAAATGAAAAATCCAAAGAGTTGCCTACATTAGAGAGAGAGAGAGAGCGAGAGAGAGAGCGAGAGAGAGAGCGAGAGAGAGAGAGAGAAAGGTTGCTAGAATAACCAAAAAAAAGCCGTTACATTGAATCAATTAAATTAACAATACCAAGAAACAAAAACAAATCCTGTTGCAGATTACCAAGCTCCGGCAACAAATTAACGCCAAAAAACCAAAACGTATTAAAATTTAAGCTGGTCATAAAAACCAGATCCAAATTAATTAAATTAACGTTTATTACTTTTGTGTGGCGGCTAAAAAGTATGCTTTAAATATTTATATACCTAAACAGGACATTGACTTTGTGTTGAAAAAAATATAAGGCCTGCTTTTAGGGTGTTTAATTTATTTTTTTCGTTTGCCAAAAATCCAACACCTTCTTAGCCATTAATATCAATTACATTGAAAATTCAAATTACGTTTGCTAAATTCGTAAATTGCATGTTAATGGAAAATTTTTATAAAAAATACAAAAAAAAAAATCGCAGACTATTAAAGGGGGCCGAGAAATTAAAAACTCATATAAATTGCAATTTATTTCGTTTTTGCAAAATAAACGAAAACGTTTAAAAGTTATAAATTGTTACATTTTTTTTTGGCAAATAGTTGCTTAAAGGAGGAAAAACAACAATAACAACAAACAGATCTATTAAATAAAACAATAAAAGTAGTTTTAAAAAGCCTAAAAATATGCACTATTAAATGAAAACATGCACAGGTTTTTAGCTGGCATCTAAAAACACTGGAAGAAAAAAGTTATACGCTGATGGGGTTTAACAATTTTAAGGTGCTGCACAAAGTTAAGGGTATTTTAAATAACACAGTAAATTTCGTAAATGCCTAAAAATATGCACTATAACATAAGTATTGTATATACAACCAAGATTTAAATTTTTCAGCCTCTAGACGCTATATATTTGAAAAGACCTCTTTTATTAAAAAAAAGTGTTTTTATAACGCCTAAATGTAGGCAATATTTAATGAGAACCCGCACCGTTTTTATTGCGAATTGTATTATTGAATATAACAAGAAGATAAATACCAGTCTATGGTTTTAAATCCATTGTTTTTAAACATTCTTCACTCGAAAAGATGTTTGTAATAAAAGTGTTAAAGCCTAAGGCACTATTTAATAAAAAAAACTTCACAGGCGTAGTAATTAATCACTTCAGAGGCCAAAACGGCTTAATTTGGGCAGTTTATTGCAAATTATTTGAAGGATTGTTTATAAAAGCATGAAATTTAAATTGCTAAGTAGGGGCACATGAAAAATTGAAACTATACAGGGCTAAGGCGAACTATATCAAGGGAGAACAAAAGGAATAGAAAAAAAACAAAAATCTGAGATTTAATTTGTGAATTTTTTCTACCACATCTTCAGAAAGATTTATTCAATAAAACTATGAATTTTTTAAATGCCTATAAATAGGCAATATACAATTGATATATGCATTGTTGCACAAGTAAATTAAAATGAAAATTTTAAGCCTTTAACAAATTAAAGTTTGTAATAATTTTTTTATATGCCTAACAGTAGGCAAGAAATCGTCGTCATAGATCTATGATCCGCTGAACATCACAACATAGATTTGCTAAATGGGAAGGGCTTCATATTTTTCTTTAAACTTATGCCGACTTTAAAAGAAAAGTGAATGATTTTCCATAATAATAATTTTTCTAAAGCCTAAAAGAAGGCTTGAACACTTTAAAAACTATTTTTCAATATTAGCCTAAAAGTAGGCTAATATTTTTAAATATTGTTTTACATCACTACACATCGTTCTTACTCAACATGTAACACAATCTACTGAAAAGTATTTGGGTTTCTTTTGCAATCAAAAGAAAAAGGCACACACCAAAAACTAACCAGATTTTTAGGCGATTGTATTAAAAATACATTTTTTTCCTTTTTGCGCTAGTTGCCCAAAGGTATCGCTTTGAGCTGGCTATAGCTGGCTGGCGTAGCGTGTTCATATGTTATTTATCATTTGTAGCCAACAGCTCATAAAAATACCTGAAACTAACTTTGCTTAGAACAGTGTGTTTGGCA
>QOCX01005917.1:0-12087 GCA_005959815.1 Sarcophaga bullata | reverse complement strand
TCTTTGTTTTTTGAGTAAAACTCTAAAGTCCCGGTTAGCCAAACGTACACCAAACGTACGTTCATTTTTAGAATACGAAAAGCGAGCGATTACCGAACCGTAATGTAATTTTGGTAAGCATTAACATTGCTCTTAATATGCTAAAAACGAACGTACATACGACATAGTCAGGCAAATCACAATATTGTCAAAGACAATTCGCCTTCGGTCTTTGACTAAAACCCTAAAGCCCCGGTTACTCGAACGTGCACGAAACGTACGTTCATTTTTAGAACACGAAAAGCAATACAAGCGATTACTGTGATGTAATTTCGATATTTATTAACATTGCTCTTGATATGCTAAAAACGAATGTACGTTCCGTGCACGTTTGGCTAACCGGGTCTTAAAGCACAACACCGTTTCCTTGAAGCTTAAGGTAAGACAATAATTTCTTTTGGGCAGATTTTTCTTTTAGGCAGATTTTTATGATTGATATTGCTTTTGTATTAAAAACCAAAAATAATTAAGTCTTAAGACTTGTCACGGTTGCTGCATGTCACACAAGTATATCTCATATACCATACATAACATACATATATAATTACAAGCGTTCAGTCAGGATTACGGCCTAGCTTTTCACATCACTTATGTTGTGTGTGTTAATTTTATAAATGAGTGGGCAGGACCTACAGTTTAAAGTCGTCTCCGAACGACAGATTATTTTGAGAAACTTTTCATGGCAATTTTATTTACTCTCAGAGTTTTTGCCAGAAATCTGCTGAGAGGAAGGCACCGAAGAAATATTTTTTTCATATTTCGTTTTTGATGTCTGATAGCTGTTATCATCGCCACTTATGTTGTGTGTGTTAATTTTATACAAGAGTGGCGGGTCCTACAAGTTTAAAGTCGACTCTGAAGAATATTTTTTTCATTTTTCGGTTTGTTGGAGATATCTGACCTGGGGTTAGAAGCATGGCCTCACGTCTAATAAGTGGACAAACTACTTACTAGACTTATTTTCAGAAGTAAGTATATGGCTCTCGAGCAAACCTGAGCTAATTTCTGATTATAATCGAAATCGATAACATACGTTATCAGTATATTTAATTAAGGAACTGTATTTGAATTTGTATTTTGTTCACCTTTTTTTTCAGATTTTCTGAAAAATCTTCAGGCTTCTTCAAATTTCAATCAAATACCATCTCTTTTGTACTTTGAGTAAGTATTTCAATATGATATAACTTCTTAAATCATAAATTGTATGGTTTCACCTCTTTCTTTTTTAGGCAAACCTTTGGCAATGATTTCTTTTCAAACAAAATATTCGGCATGGAATTCACTTTCTTACCGCAAATGGTTATTGCGTCCATTTGCATTTGGTTTAGTATAGCATTTGTGGTCTACAAAATCCGCAATATTGGTAGAGTAAGTCAAGTACGCAAGTATTTTATTGGATTAACATTTTTAAAGGCTTTTCATTTCAGTTGGGTCAATTGATTCGTTACTCCGTACAGATTATTCTATTTCTTGTTGTTGTGCTAATAGTACGTTTAATATTCTTTATTCGTTCGAGTGAAATACTGGCCGATATATTCGTACCAAATCTTGAAGATTTTTATAAGGGATTAAGTTTTTTACCAAATTACGGTTTGTTGGCATTTGGTTCAGGTTGTGGTTTGATTCTAACACTGGCCAGTTTTAATAAGTTCAATACAAATATACGCCAAACAAGTTGGTGGATCGGTATCGGACATTTTGTAACCATAGTGTTATTCAGTATTTTAGAGTTGCTGATCAGAGGCCACATATCGTGTGAGTTCTGTTTGAGAAAACAAGCGTCAGACAAAATAAAAATAATTCTTGTGCTTCCATGATATTTAGCTAAAGAATTATACGATGAATACTATATGCATAGATCAGTAGACTATCTTTCTTTATATTTAATGGGTGGCAGTGTTTTTGCTGAAATGCCTTGGCCTAATTTTTGGTCGATCTTATTCTACTTCATGTTAACCCTGGCCGGTTGTACATTAATGGTATGAGATTTTACTTATCATTGATAGATGATCCACCCGCTTAATATATTTTTATTTGCAGATCATACAAATAACGGTAATTTTAAAAAGTATTTTTGATGAGTTCATTAGCTTAAGACGATACGAAACTCGTATTAGTCTAGCAATTACAGCTGCAGTGGCCTTAGTTTCCTTACTTTTATCCTCAATGGTAAGCTGGAATGGAATGGAATTCATTTAAATTCTCTTAAATTAAAACAAAACTTATTGTTTTTTTCCAGCGCGGCCACGAAAATCTGCTCTATTTACGCGGCGATAGTTTAATTACCCAATCATTGATTGATTTACTAGTGATTTTGGCTGTGTTTACGGTCGCCAACGTTTTCAACGTGATTTAGAGTTTATGATCGGTGAACGTTTTGCCAATTGGAAAATTTTTGCTCTCAGATTTTTAGCTCCCATAGTACTGTTGATTACACTGGCAAGTTTGTTTAACTATTCTATGGCCTTGAAGTTAATTAAAGTTTATAATTTTAGGCTCAGGGCTTATTGATTACATTATTCCATGTTTATCGTTTGCCAACTGTCGTTTATAGTTTCATGTTTCGACCATTACCTTGGCTGTGTGTACCAGTTTATGCCGTACACTGTCTATGGAAGTCTAGGAGATCTTTTAAAACACGTCTCATAAGAAGTTGTCGTCCTACGGATTGGCATCCCGTACAGTTAGAGGATCTCCAGAGATATGAATCCCTACTTAATACAAATACAACCGATATGACACATCCTCTAAATGTATTGGAAGATGACGAAAATGCATGAGTTAAACAAAAAAAATAAAAAATAATAAAAAATAAAAAACATACTCGAAGTAAACTAGCATTTCAATAGGAATTTTGCATGAATTATGGATGGAAATGGATGGACAAGCTCCAAAGTAGATGTCAAAATATATTCCTTGCTATGAGAACTTTTTGGTTAAGTTTTAATGTTGCAGTGCTTCATATTGACAGTTTCATTCGAACGTTTCTTGACATTTTGATATCCGAGTACGCACTTCTATTTACTCAAGTAAACAATGTTGTTTGCTTAGATAGTTTCAGATCAGGCCTATAGATGAGAAAGAAGTTGCAAAAACGCATTGACTTATACTAATCGATAGCATTATTCACACAATCCAATTGTGTTGAGGGTTCGTATTAAAACTAAGTGTTCGGCTGACACTCGTGTCTGCCTTCTAAACCTCCTCACGATTCACCTCTAGCTACGAAAGGATCCTTTTTTTGTATAAAGAAATGCGTTTTAATGGATTTTTGACTGGAACTATGTTTTCTCGACCATAATGTTGATGCCATAGAAAAAATAGCAACAATTTTGAATAAATCACGACACATCTTGGTTTTATTAGACGTACATCTTGTTGTCCGATGCAGAGAGGAAGTATTCATAAAACTGATCTACGCCACAGTATTAAGCTTGTTGCTACTATCACCCTCATTCTTAAACTCATTCTGTATCAAAGAGAATTAAAAAATTTATTAATTTGTTGAAAGGATAAGGAAAAATGCTAATTCGATTCCTATCATTAGACGGATTGTTAAAGCTAATCTTTCAGCTGAAATATTTCAACCTGAATATTTCAAATAAATTTTCTTTCACAGATAATGTTTTGATAAAAAAATTATTTTGAGTTAGTAAGTGTACAAGCTTTTTTTGCTCACTGTACGTAAATATTGCCCGGATATAAGCACTTTATAAATAGCTTGCAGAACAGTGCTTATAAGCTAGGAATTCTTATATCGAAATCCCACACCTAAGAGCAAATAGCCGCTTATCATTGAAACTGATAAAATTCTATTTGCCTCATTGACAACACTGGCTTCGTATTTGATGGAATGCAGGCTGGTCGGAGACAGCTTTGAACACAGCTCGTTGTGGTAAACAAAGTTCAAATTTGCCGACACCGTACCTCAGAATCTCAATGAAAAAATTTCTGAACGATATGAATCCGCAGCAAGCTTTATAGGCATAATCAGGAGTTCTATTGTAGTGTTAACTAGGCAGAGAGTCAAGACAATGACTCACCCAAGACTTGCACCAGGCCATAAGGGGCACATTGATGGATTGTTGGCTTTCTATCGGCAAATAATTATGTGAGATTGCGTTGCCTCAGTTGGTGGCATCTTCTGAAGGAGAATAATACCATAAATTATGTCTAATACTACCTTTTCTGGGTGCTCTTTTTAAATTAATTCTTTTTTTGTTTATAAAAATAAATAAACAATAACAAATAAAAGAATTAAAGGATTACTTTCATTTGATATTACAATCCTCATCGAAATATTCCAGAATATTCCTTATTTTAAATTCTTTCTATGTGAACTATGCAGACAAAATTTGCGTACTTTTCCACAAGAAAACCAAATCAACTAGTCGAATACGTAGATAACATCTGCTATCTAGGCAGTAACGAATAGAGAATTGCGGTATATTCTGGCCTCTCTGTTATGTAGTCAACGAGGAGTCTACATCAAATATAAAAAAAGAGATGCTGGAAGACTCTGAGGTGTGCTATTCTCCAAGGACTAGTAAATGATGGAAGAGTAATTGGATTTAAATGGAAGCTAGGATAGCTGATTTAATACTCAAAGGTCTCAATACATAAAGTGATCGTTTTGAAAACATTGATGATAAATCTCAGTAGTTAACATTGTCAGATCTTGTAAGAGGGCTGTGTTGTGTTATAGTTTTCATTGGATAAAGTTTTTCCGTGGGCCCAACCCAAATTTAAAATACAGGGGAGCGGACTGTACTGCACACTTTAGTTACGTAAGACCTACGATCCAGTACGATTAGGCGATGATTTCTGCATCCGATCCAATAATGAGCTGTTTGAGCTAATTAACGATATTAACGTTGTTTAGCATATTAACATCCAGTGGCTGGGGACCAAGACGTTCAAATGGAATAAGATATTTCTTTGATGCGGGAATTAGCGGAAGTTGGAATTAGAGGACGACCTTGTCTGAATTGCATTTTTTCAGTGCCAGTTTTTAAAATTGAAACAAAAAACAGTTAAAAAAAATTTCAAAATATTGCCAATTTTTTTCGGGCACTCTCCTTAGGTGGTAAAAGTTGAATTGAAGTGTTGTTAGAATTTTATCCATAGCGTAGAGTTTCTTTTGACGCTCACTGTACATTACTTTGGATGATTGTACCACATTCCAATCAACTCAGAATGTCTTTCAAAATGACAAACTTTTGTGGAGAAATATTTTATTTCGATTGCCCGCGTTACATTTACACTTTTGTTCGATGGATTATAGAGAGTTTTGTTTATCTGTTTTGTAATCCGTAGCAGTGAGGTCATGGAAAAATTTATTTTTTCCCAATATACATACGCTCAAATAAATATTAATTAAGAAAACAAAAACAAAAACAAACACACTACAATTGTAATTGCAATTGCAATTGCAATTGATAAAGTATAATATTCATGGTGAAATGAAATGAAATTCCATACTGACAACATTCATTTGGCCTTGGCTCATTCGGTTATTATGAATGTAATTAATTTCAATATGTATTGTAAGGACACTTTAAATATTTTATTTTATTCAAACGATTCCCTCTATTTCATTTAGAATGAGATTTGATACCAGAATTCATATTTATTTTTAATCAAATCCATTTAATATTCTGTTAATGATCTCTTTACAGTCCAAATATAGAATAAGAAAAGCTTGTAAAACAGATGTCATTATGGATTTTGTTACCCGCCAAGTTTAATGAAAGCAATTGCATACAATGTTTTTACAGAAATGTTGCCGTTTAATGAAAATTTTTAATAAATCTGGGATTATTAGATGGGATAACACAGAATTTCTAATTATCATACTTTAAATTTTAGAGACGACCAAAGTACTCGTTTTGTTCACTCATTTTTTGAAGAGATTCATATTCATATTGTTCACCCATAATATATAGTTGGTCAGTTTAACTCTTCAATCAGGATTAGGAAACCTAGTTACTCAGCCCACTTCTGTTCTACAATTTAAACTTTAAAGTCGAACTCCGAACAATAGATTTTTGAGAAAATTTTCAGAGCAGCAGATGTCAAGTTGTTTGAAATGTCTGACTTGAGGTTTGAACCGTGCCTGCACTTCTAATAACCCAACACAATACCTTCTGACCTTATTAACACAACCTTCAATGCTTATTGGCACGAGTTGTTGAATTATATATCTGTTCGTGGACATTACATAATGCTTCATCACTGGCTTGAGTAAATAAGAGTAAATTGGTTTAATATTGCCACTAAATATAGTGCTCATACGTACATACATAATTAGACGTTACAACCCTTCAGTCAGACTTACAATCTAGCTTCTCACACCACTTATGTATGTTGTATACATGAGTAGAGGAACCTTCAGTCGACTCCGAACGGCAATTTTATTTCCCCACAGAGTTTTTTCCAGAAATCTGCTGAGAGGGAGCCGCCGTAGAAATGTTTTTCATATTTTGTTTGAACCGAGGCCTCATATCTAATAAGTGAACACACTATCTACTAGACTGCGGCGACTATGGCGATCGTAAAATGAGTGAAGCGCGCGGTATTTTGCCCAAACAGAATATCGATTATGTTATTTTTTATTTTCCCACAGAGTTTTTGCCAGAAATCTGCTGAGAGAGATCCGCCGTAGAAATGTTTTTCATATTTTGTTTGAACCGAAGCCTTACATCTAAAAAGCGATATCTACTAGACTTCGGCGGCTATGGCGATCGTAAAGTGGGTGAAGCGTGCGGTATTTTGCACAAACAGAACATAGATTATGTTATTTTTTGGGCGAATTTCTCTCAGCGGATTTCAGGCAAAAAAAAGCTCTGAAAGAAAAATTGCCATGTTCGGAGTAGACTTTAAACTGTAGGTCCCGCCATTCATGTATAAAGTTAACACACACAACATAAGTTGTGTGAAAAGCTCGATCATAATCCTAACTGAAGGGTTATAATAACCTATTATGTATGTATGTATGTAGCGATTATTTAAAGGAATCCACGTTAATTATCAATGGCGTAAAAAATTTCAAGGAATTTTCCCATTTTCATTACACAAACATTTTTATGGAATTTCCTTATAAATTTTATTTTCCAAAGAAGTAAAAACAAAAAATTTATTTGTTGCATTGGGAAAATACGAGGAAACACGAATTTCAAAGTTGTTGTCGTAGGAGGAAGACGGTGAAATTCAAATGCCTTTGTTCAGCAACACTGCACTGCACTCAGAGATCGTTTCGTTTTGAGAATTCCTATGCGAAAAATAGAAAACGAAAACGAAAACAACAAATTAAATACTCAAATGAAAATGACAAATTAGAGAAAGAAAGAAAAAAAAACAAACGTACAATAAACAAATACAAGCCGATACGATCATCATTGTCATTATGATGATAATGATGATAATGATGATGATGATGATGATGACGATGATAATCGCAAAGTGGTCATGGTATTTTGAATTTTGATTTTCTCTATATAAACCTACCATGTAAATATTCATTCATGGCGATGTGGTTGTTCTTATTGTAGCGATAACAAAAATTAATCGAATGTAAATTCGCACATACACTAGACATACATACATTCATACATAGACTAACGAAAAAAAATTTCAAACAAATCTGAAAATATTCTAAAATTGAGAGAAAATAGAAAATAGAAAAACAAAACAAAACAAACAACAACAACAGCAAAAGATTCTCCACTCATTACTGTTTGTGTATCTCTTTAGGGTCTGTCTGTTGTTGGTATTCAAAATGCATCGCAAAAGTGTGGCTTTTAATTTGAAATTTATCATTACTTAACAGTCGTTTGGCAAAGCTTCTACTAATTAGAACAACAAGTTGATGATTTTTTAAATACAAAAACCAAAAATTTTTAAAATTCAAAAATTAATAACAAAAACAGATTAAAACCACCAAAAAATAAAATTATTAAATCATCTCTACTCAAGCAAACATGGAGGAAGCATAATTAAATAAAAACGAAAATTGGAAATTGGAAATTGGAAAAAAGGGAGATACTTTTAGTAGCCACTGTATGGATAAAGAGAAATTTATTCTGTGAAAATCTGTCAGATTTTAATTAGAAAATTTTTTAATTTTTTGTATGGCCAGCAAGTGTTTCTATTAAAACAAAAAAAAAAAAAGAAAAAGAAAATATCCACACTCTATGCCTACAAATACCCCCAACAGTAAACATTTTCTATACTGTGTACACACGCCATAAAAAGAACGCAAGAATTAAAAAAAAACCAGATTCGTTTTAATTATTAACAAAAAAAGAGCAACAAAAAAGTTTTTTTTTTAATTTTGTTTTATTTTTAAATTTCCTTCACAATTCAATGTCAAGTTTAAATACAACAAATTATTGTTAAAAAAAAGAAAAAAAACAAAAACCGAATTGGAATTGGAAAAATAAAAATTTGTTTAAAAAAAATACAAAAAAAAACGCCAATTTCCATATGAAATAGAGTTGGTTTGTTAACGTTTTATTCGCTTTCAAACAATGGTGTACGAAACGTCATATGAAAGTGGCCGCAGGCCTTTTTTGCCCGACACAAAACGTGGCTATTGGGCCAATCCAAATGATTTTATCTATGCTGGTCTGGGCTTAGCATTTCGTTTGGATGTTTTTTCAATGTCATGGTTCTTTATGATGGGATCGAGTGGTAAGTACTAATGCAAATAAATAATTAAAATTAAGCATTCCTGTTGTATTTTTAATATTAATTTTTAGCAAACGTTTTAGCTGGTCACCATCAACTTCGTAAATTAAAGTAATACTTCAAAAAAGTACCGTAAAAACCTAATTCGTTTGCCATTGAAGGCTACAAGCTGTATTCCTATTCGAAGAGTAAATTTTTTTTTATCATACACAACGATTGAGGATTTACAACTTTTAAGCCTTGGTTAGCCAAACGTACACGGAACCTAAGTTCGTTTTTAGCATATGAAGAGCAATGTAAATACTTAATGAAATTACATTACGCTGCGGTAATCGCTTTCATTGCTTTTCGTATTCAAAATACGAACGTATTTTTAGTTACATTCTTTGAACATCTGGCTAACCAGAGCTTAAATACATATAAAATATCTTCAATTTAAACTGTTGTTGCAATCGCAATATTTAGTTTAAGAATAGAGAATTATTGGAAGCCGCCGTGGTCTTGTAGGTAGTGTGCTGGCTTATTCGACGAAAGGCCAGGGTTCAAATCCCCGGTCAGACATCAAAACGAAATATGAAAAAATATTTCTTCGGCGACTTCCTCTCAGCAGATTTCTGGCAAAAAAACTCTGAGAGTAAATAAAATTGCCATGAAAAGTTTCTCAAAAATCTGTCGTTCGGAGTCGACTTTAAACTGTAGGTCCCGCCACTCATGTATAAAATTAAAACACACAACATAAGTGGTGTGAGAAGCAAGGCTGTAATCCTGACTGAAGGGTTGTAATGGCCAATTATGTATGTGTATAGAGAATTACAATTTATGAAGAATGAAGGATATCTAGTCTAGAAGACTTTGGCTTATTAGACGTGAGGCATCGATTCAAATGACAGGTCAGACATCTGCAACTATAATGAAGTCTAAAAATATGATATTTCTTCAGTGACTTCCTCTCTCAGCAGATTTCTAGCAAAAACTCAGAGAGTAACTAAAATTGTCATCAACATTTTCTCAAATATCTGTCGTTTGGAATTGATTTTAAACTGTAGGCCCGCCACTCACACGCATTATACACACATTATTCCCCAGACCTTATAAACTTTCAAAAATGTGTTCAGGACAGGGCTTATAAGGGGAGAATTCTTGTATAGAAATGTCGCACCTGACTGTAAATAGCCTCATATCCAAATATAAAACCGATAGATGGTCCGCCCGATATATTTAATTATATACGAGCTGTATAACTTTGACAACATGCTGGGTGTAGTGTAACAGACCGCTGCACTCACATTAATAGTCTAGCCCTTACCCACTAAACTACCAGGGCAACTTTCTTGTATTTTCCCTCTTTATTCAGTGTAATATTAAATAATATTCCCTGCACCATTGTCAATAATGTATGTTATTAGTTGCCGTAGTATAGTAGGTAGTGTGAGGCTGTGATTCAAACCAGAGATCAGCGATGAGTATTCAGAAAGATGAGTAAATTCGGATCATACTCATAATTTCTAATACTTATACGCATTCATACTAATTTTAATATCATACTCATACTACTCATATTCAAAGTTTGAAGTACTCATCATACTCATACTTAACAGTACGCATGATGTTTTTGATTTCCACTCTCCATGACCCAACATATATAATAATCACAAGATAGGTATGAGTCGCGTAAGAACAATATCTGAATGAGTACATACATAATTGGCCATTACAACCCTTCAGTCAGGATTACGGCATAGCTTCTCACACCACTTACGATGTGTGTGTTAATTTTATACATAAGTGACGCGTCCTTCAATTTAAAGTCGACTTCAAATCTGAGAAACTTTTCATGGCAATTTATTTACTCTCAGAGTTTTTTTGCCAGAAATCGCTGAGAGGAAGTCGCCGAAGAAATATTTTTTTATATTTCGTTTTGATGTCTGACCGGGGATTTGAACCCTGGCTTTTCGGTATAATAAGCCAACACACTACCTACAGACCTCGGCGGCTTCTGAATGAGTAGGTGTATGAATCAAACATATTTCGAATGTTATAAGTTCGATGTCAACTTTGTACTCATACTCCAACTTGTTCGTATAAATCAATGTTGTAGTGAATATTAAGTATTGTTGACTCATTCATACTCAAAATTGAGTATGAATACTTATGATTAGCGAGAAAGTGATTCATTGCTGATTTCTGATTCAAATCCCAGGTTAGACATCTCCAACAATGCAAAAGTTGGAAGAATTTTGTTTCAGCGACTTCTTCTCGGGCAAAAACTCTGAGAGTAAAATAAAATTTGCATGAAAAGTTTCTCAATAATTTATCGTTCGACTTTAACGTCTAGGCCTCATTACTCATATATAAAATGAACACACGTAGCATAAGTGGTGTGAGAAGCTAATACTGACTAAAGTGGTTGTAATGACCAATTAAGTAAGTAATTCACTGTACTTGTTACTGATATCGTATCAAAATTAATCTAAAAATTCGAAATAAATAAAAAAAATTTTTTTGTAATATTGTGCCGGCAGTAGTTTTTAATTTTAACCAATGTTTAATGAATATTAATTTTATTTATGGCAGTATGGTAACAAACATATTTTTTTTAATCAAAACTCGCTAATAATAATTGTTTTCTAAGGCAATAATACATTGCTATTCAAAATGTTTTAGCCCAATATAATATAAAAACAAATTTTTAAATAAAAACTTGAAATAAAAGCCGCTTTTAAAAATATATTATTATTATTATTAACATTATTATTATGATTATTATTTTGATTATGATTAAATATTGAATTCTATTAGAATTTAAAGGTCATTAGAACAACAAAGTTTATCGCTAAACAATTTCGTACAGTTTGACGCGAACCTTTTAAAATCAAATTCAAATGATAATTCAAGTGCAAAATAATGAGCTATTAAATAGATTTTGTATTTAATTTATAAATTTATTATTTAATTTAATTAAGTTATACAATATTATAAATATTATTTATTTATTAGAAATAAACAAAAGAAATATTTTAATTTTATTTATAAAATGTTTCTTTTAAGTTCAAAAAAATCTTAAGATTTTAGAAAATAATTTTATGCGGACTCTTCATTTTATTTGTGGGAATTGTGAGGTCAATTTATAGGATTACGTTCTAGCTTCTTTTTTGATTATGTGTGTCTTAATTTTATCCATAAGTGCTGAGACCTACAGTTTAAGCTAGATTTTTTTTGATAAACATTTCATGGCAATTTTATTTACTCTCAGAGGTTTTCCGAGAAATCTGCTGAAAGAGGAAGTCACCGAGGAAGTATTTTTTTTCATATTTCGTTTTCTTGGCGACGTTTGAACTGAGATTTGAACCAAAGGCTCAC